>PVKW010039968.1:0-10675 GCA_004027895.1 Orientallactaga bullata
CTGATATCAAGGTCCCTGATCCATTTGGATTTGACTCTTGTGCATGGAGAAAGACAAGGATCTATGTTTATCCTTTTACATACTGATGTCCAGTTTTCCCAACACCACTTGTTAAAGAGGCTATCTTTTCTCCAATTAATATTTTTGGCATTTTTGTCAAAAATCAGGTGGCTGTAGCTGCTTGGATTAATATTTGGGTGGGATTGGTTTTTTTGTTTTGTTTTAAGCAGGAACTCACTCTAGGACAGGTTGGCCTTGAACTTACACTGATCCTCCTATCTCAGTCTCCCAAGTGCTGAGATTAAAAGTGTGTACCAGGGACTAGAGCGGTGGCTTAGTGGTTAAGCACTTGCCTGTGAAGCCTAAGGACCCAGTTCAAGGCTCAATTCCTCACTACCCACCTAAGCCAGATGCACAAAGGGGCACAGGTATATGGAGTTGGTTTGCAGTGTCTGGAGGCCCTGGTGCATCCATTCTCATTCTCATTCTCATTCTGTGTGTGTGTGTGTGTGTGTGTGTGTGTGTGTGTGTGTTTCTCTCTGTGTCTGTCTGTTGCTCTCAAATAAATAAAAATAAACAAAAATTTTGAGACTTCCAGTTAAGATGGTGGCTTAGGAATCACACCTGAGACTATACAGTGAATTCCAGGTCAGCCTGGTCCAAAGTGAAACCCTACCTCGAAAAACCAAAAAAAAAAAAAACATTTACTTGACCTCAGGAGGCTGAGGTAGGAGGATTCCAATGAGTTCAAGGCCAGCTCTAGACTACACAGGGAATTCCAGGTCAGCCTGGGCTAGAGCAAGACTCTATCTTCAAAAACCAACACACACACACACACACATTGAACCACACATTACAATGTTCCTATGAGCAACTCCCCCCACATCTACTCAGATTCTGATGTCTCGAGAGCCACATGGGCTGCGGGAGCACCCTCCAAGGATGGCGATGGAACCTGTTTCTGAGGGATGCAGAGCTGGTCCTGGCTCGGTGACCTCCTAGGGCCAGTGAGCCCTGTCAGCATGGGCTGACACTGACATCTCCACTCCATCTCGGCTTCGCTTCCCAAAGCCCCTCTAGGCCCTTCCCTTGCTGTGTGCCCGGGAGCCAAGCCAGCTCCTAGGACCAGATGCTACAGGGCCCAGAAACCTAGTGAAGAGCAGGGAGATGCTTTGGGTATTTGCAGCTGTGTAGCCAGGGCCTGATAGCGACTGAAAACTGACAGACAGGGAAATCCTGCTGGGCTGTGATGGCACCCTAAGGAGAGGAGGCTGCAAGACAGTTAGGGTGCAACCTCCTGCTTTCTAGTAGGCAGGGCTGCCTGGAGAGGGAGAGAGGAGCCCAGGGCTCCCGTGCTAAACAGGGCCCCCTTCATAGGTTATGTGGGGCAACTATACCCACTGGGGAGGGAGGAAAGGAGGCCTTGGTCAGCTAGTGCAGTAGACAGCTTCATGTTGCTGGGACGAACAGTTTATGGGAGGAAGGGGGTTATGTCAAGCTTACAGATCCAGGGAGAAGTTCCATCAGTGGCAGAGAAAGAAACCATCACCATGGCTTAGCCGTTAAGGCATTTGCCTGTGAAGCCTAAGGAGCCAGGTTCAATTCCCTGGGACCCACATAAGCCAGATGAACAAGGTGGTGCATGTGTCTGGAGTTCGTTTTCAGTGGCTAGAGGCCCTGGTATGCCCATTCTCTCTCTCTCTCTCTCTATCTGCCTTTCTCTCTCTCTCTCTCTCTCTCTCTCTCTCTCAAATAAATAATAAATAAATAAATAAAGTTTTTAGAGAGAGAGACATAGAAAGAGGGAGAGGAAGATAGATAGAGATGGGCGCACCAGCAGCCTCTCAGCTGCTGCAAAAGATGGGCTGGAGAGATGGCTTAGCGGTTAAGGCGCCTGCCTGCTAAGCCTAAGAACGCTGATTCCAATCTCCAGTGGTTCCAATCTCCAGGTCCCACGTTTCGCCAGATGCAAAGTGACGCAAGGGCGCAATGCCACACTTGCCCACAAGGGGGCGCACACATCTGGATTTCTTTCGCAGCAGCTGAGACTGCTGGTGCACCCATTCTCTATCTCCTCCCTCTCTGTCTGTGTCTCTCTGTGTCTCTTTCCAAAAATAAATAAAATAATTTAAAATATATATTTTAAAAAAAGAAAGAAAGAAAAGAAAAGAGACCATCACCAGCCAGCACACACCAAAAGCAGCAAGCCCAAACGGTCAGCACACAGCATGGACCCCACCAGAGCTCAGACGGCTCTGCATGCCTCCGAGCTGGAAAGTCAGATCTGCCCCAAACCCACCTCAGGGCTGGACCCCAGGCTCCACCCCCAATGACACTTCATCCAACCAGGCAGCTGGAGACCCAAGTTCCAAGCTTAATGAGACACCTGAGTCTATGGGGGACATACATTCAAACTCCCACGACTGCCAGACCAAATTGCTTCCTGGTGCCTTCCGTGACTACTGAACTCCAAGCTCCATCTGTGGCTCCCTGAAGTGCCTGTGCCCAGGGAAGGCAAGAGATCTGCCTGGGCAGTTAGTGGCCACCAGTGCTTTCTTTCTGGCAAGTCATTCTCCCGTCACCTGACCAAGCTCAGCGGCTTTAGCAGTGATAGAGAGGAGGCACTCGGGACCACCAGTCACATGAGCAGCTCAGTCCCTCTGCAGGGGACTCACAGGCTCCATCTGGCTGCTTACCCACAACTGCCTTGAGAGAGGCTGAGATACAGAGCTAGGGGCTTCCTCTGACTGCCGGCATCTGAGAGCAGACCGCCCCCCCGCGCGGGCTTGACATGGCTGGCGCTCCCAGTGTGAAAGCTCTCTCTAGAAAAGCCACTCCAACCATCCCACCCCAGTGTTGTGCTTCCTGCAATCCCAACTGTCCCAGGGAGAAACTACCTGGACAAGGCCATTCAGGGTAAAGGCTCCCGAGGTGAGGTACTACAAAGGACAGAGGGTACAGGGTCCTCTCAGGCACCTGTGACCACTAAGTCAGTTGTGCTTTGCAGTAAACCTTGTGAGGAGGGCCACTGGCCCATTTTGCAGGTGCACAAACTGAGGCTAGAGATGTGGAGGGGATGGCCAAGGAAGGGCTCAGGTCCAGCATCAAAACCAGCCCTGAGTCGGCTGCAGCAGATGGAAAAGGGCTCAGCCTCTGACCAGGAATGACAGCTGGGGGACATGTGACCATTCCAGAGAGTCCAGGCACATTGACTCCTCTTCTGAGAAGATGGTCTGGAGGGACAGCCTGACTCTGTCCACACTGACAGCACTACATCCACCATGTAGAGAAGGTGATATGCACGTGGTCTGGGCTCCTTTCTGACTCTCTCCTGCCTTCTCTGGTTACCAGGCAACACCAGAAGCTGGAGTGCATATGAATTAGTGTGGCCATCTCCTCTCCCTCCACCACTCAGATCCGCTACACGATTACAGGAGGCAGTTTCCTGCCCAGGAAACTGTACAGGAAGGAGGACGCCCCAGTCGGACTCAGAGTAGTCCCCATGTGCCCACCATCCTGGCTGTGTTACACTGTATCTGGCGTGCATCATTTGTCCCAATTTGTTTGGGTGGGCCGGGTCACCCACTCCTGAACCTAGCACCTGACTTGAGCCCAGCCGGGGGAGTCCCTGTTGCCCTGAGTTCAGGGAGCGTTGGCCCCAAGTCGTTGGAGAAATGACACACTGACACCTCCAGCCATGCCCAACCTGGCTTTGTCCTGAACACATCCAATTTGACCCAGGCTGCCCCTGAGACTGATGGGGCAGTCCTGGCATGATGCAGGAGGTGACAAAGCTGGCCTGGACCTCCTGTGCCTCCTAATCCACTGGGGGAGGGACACTGCGGACAGATGGTCCTCTGGCCTGAGACACAAGAAGGGAGACTGTCGTATTTGCCTGAGGAGCAGGGAGAAGGGCAGGCCTGGGCCGGTGTGTGCAGTGCTGAGGAAGAGGGCTCTAGGAGCAGGCAGCCAAGAAAGACACAGGCACGGGACAAAGCTCTGTCCACACGGTCCCTGAGCAGGACGCCTCATGTATCTCTGACTGGAGCACTGAGGACTCAGGCGTCAAGACCACCTCCTGTGTCTGGCAGAGTGCACTGAGCCTTCAGCACCCTAGGGAGAGCCGCTGAAGCAGCCCCGGTCTGAGGGTCCTCTTTGCAAATGATGTGAGGGGGACTGAGCCTGGGGATGCCACGCCGAGGCTGAGAGCTCACAACTCAGGGTGCAGGCCCCACCCCTAGTGTGCCATGGGAAGAGGTACTCATCGGACCACCTCTCCCCACAAAGTGGGGGCAGCCTGAAAACTGGATCTGACTAGGTGCTGTGGGCCAACTCAAGAGCCAGGCCTGCTTGGGGCTCAGGAAAGGGGGGAAGGGGCCTAAGAGCCCCGGCCTTTCCCATGACATCCTGTCATGACATCCCTGTCATTGAGAGGGAAAGGGACTCAGAGTGCCAAGGGGAACGGAGCACACAGGCCCTGGCAAGACGACCAGCCAGTGGACTGGTCTGTGTAGCCCTGACTTGCTGGCCTGTCACCACTCCCTCCCTGGGCCTCATATCACATTTTACCAAGAGGTCCCTGCTCGGCCCTTATCAGCCCCAGCTTACCTCTGGCACACATGGGGACCAGCTCTGTGGAGTGTGACCAGGTTAGGCTTTTGCTAAGCTTGATGGCCTTCCTATGGGCCCCTCTGGGTGGGATTCCAGGGCTGCAAACCACCAAGTCTCCTAACGGGGGCTCTACTCAACACCCCTCCTCCCTTTGCTGTCAACAGCACAGCCTGGAGCCAGTGGGGACTTCCTCAAAAGCCTTTGGCCTCCGTTTCTTAGTATGAAAAGTGGGTGCAGAAGAGCATAGGACCCCAGGGTTGTCGTGGGCTGGCATCATTATGTGAAGCTCCTCCACCCTCAGCCAGACCCTGCTCCCTATAGTCTGGAATCAGGAGGCTCCTCTGAGGAGACTCACCCTATATGTGGCTCAGGGCAGATGAATGTGGACTGTCCTCTTTGGGCCCTGCGATCCTTCAGCCTTATCTACCACTCTGGAGAAGTCAAATAGACTGCCAAACTGTGCGTGGGGTCTCTGAGGGTCCCAGGACCACAGATAGGGTTGGACTGAGGGAAGAGGGAGGGTGGGAGAGGAGGGCCTGACCCTGTCTTTTCCTTCTTCTTCTGGCTCCGGAAAGAGGCCTCAAAGGCCACCTTGGCTTCAGCCCCCAAAAGTCGTACATGTCTTCCAAACTTCTGAATGCCAGCTATAGGGAGTCTAGAAAGGCGTTGTGGCACACACCTTTAATCCCAGCACTCGGGAGACAGAGGTAGGCGGATCACTGTGTGTTCAAGGCCACCCTGAGACTGACTACATAGTGAATTCCAGGTCAACCTGGGCTACAGTGAGACCCTACCTCGAAAAACCAAAAGAAAAAAAAAAAAAAAAGAATTCATGAATGTGTTGAGAAACTGCTAGGCCCTCATGAGCTCACGGTGTCAGAGCGACAGGAACAGGGAAGTGAGGTGTTCCCCACTGTGACAGTTAAATTCTATTGTCAACTTGGTCAGATCAGGAATCAAGTAAGAAACACATGTCTCGGGTGGGTTTGTGAGGGCGTTTCCAGGAAGGACTGACAGAACTAGGTTGACCTTCCCACAGCGTGGTGGTCCTCCTGGCTGTGGACTATATAGAAAGCAGGTCCCAGAGAACACAGGGCCGCCTGCCTGCTCCCAGTGCTGCGTGCTGGTGCGAGCGTCTACTCTGCGCGGCTGGCCATCGTGAACATCGGAACCCAGTTCATCAGCCTGCCAGTGTGGACTGAAGTCACACCAGCGGCTCTCTAGGAATCCTCCAGGCCTTCAGCACCAGATTGGGATTGCTGAGACATCCAGCCTCATGGGCTGAGCCCCCCTGCCCAGGTTCTAAATTTAACTTGTATTCTGAAAAAAAAAAAAAAAAAGAGAGAGAGAGAGAGAAAGGGATAACGAACCCCCAATTGCTCATTTCCAATCTATGATGGTTGTTCTCATCCATGTGGCAGGGTTTAGAATGAACCGTGGAAACCCGGCCTTGGGCATACCTGTGAGAGCGTTTCCAGAGAAGATTAACTGAGCGCTCCACGTGACCGGCACTTTCCATGTGGTCTAGATAGAAGGAGGCCCAAAGGAAGATGCTGCCTTCGCTTCTTCCTAAGCAAATATTGAGTGTGCCTATCATGGCTGTGCCATCCTCCGCTGAGCACACTCCAGCCTCTCTGGCTTGCCAATATGGACTGAATACCAGCAACTCTCTAGGGATCCTCGGAGTCTTCCGTGCTGGAGTGGGACAGCTGAGGCATCCAGCTTCGTGGGCTGAGCAGCTACTGCGTTCCCTCTTCTCTGGGCGAGGAGTCATCCCTATCCTGTAAGCCAATCTAGTAAGTTCCCTTTAGTAATATGTAGGGCTGGAGAGATGGCTTAGCCGTTAAGGCGCTTGCCTGCAAAGCCAAAGGACCCAGGTTCGATTCCCCAGGACCAACGTTAAGCCAGATGTACAAGGGGGCACACACATCTCGAATTTGTTTTCAGTGGCTAGAGGCCCTGGTCTGCCCATTCTCTCTCTCTCTCTCTCTGCCTATTTCTGTATCTCTCTGTCTCTCTCTCTCTCTCAAATAAATAAAATAAATTAAAATAAATTTAAAAAAATAATATGTAGGGCCTGGAGACATGGCTTAGTGGTAAAGCGCTTGCCTATGAGGCCTAAGTACCCCGGTTCAAGGCTCGATTCCCCAGGACCCACATAAGCCAGATGTACAAGGTGGTGCATGCATCTGGAGTTCATTTGCAGTGGCTTGGAGGCCCTGGTGCATCCATTCTCTCTCTCTCTCTCTCTCTCTCTCTCTCTCTCTCAAATAAATAAAAATAAACAAAACTTTAAACAATAATAATATATATACACACACACACACACACACACACACTGTTGGTTCTGTTCCGCTATAGAACCCTGCCTAACACAGATATTGGTACCAGAAGTAGGGTGAAGATTTTACAGGGAGAAAAAATTATAAGGATGTATTTCTCTACTAGGTTTGGTAGTATATAGGCCCAGCTCTCTATCTGGACATTCAAAATTGGTAAAGAATCTCCTAATAGGAGCCAGGCATGGTAGGGCACGTCTTTAATCCCAGCACTCTGGAGGCAGAGGTAGGAGGATTGCTGTGAATTCGAGGCCAGCCTGAGACTACAGAGTGAATTCCAGGTCAGCCTGGACTACAGTGAAACAAAAACACAAAAACAAACAATTTAAGAATCTCCTAATAGTATTGCAGATCCCTGATAATCCATGGTGTGAACTGTTGAATAATCTATGCAAGGTGAATACATCTGCACTCCCGATTCACCACATGTGAAAGACAGGGAATTTAGTGACTCGGTATGTAACACTTTTGACCATTTCTGGAAAAGTAAGGAATATATTATGTTGGCTGCTTGTTTCTAGCATCTCTGGATAAAGTAACAAAGAAAGAGTTCAGAGGCACATTTTACAGCTCCAGAGGTACCTGAACAAATGCTTCTAAGCGTGTCCAAAGAGAAATCTCTCTTGGAGCCGAAGTTGCTAAAAACCAACACCAGCCCTCATCATATGACTGGCTGACTTACAAGGCAAGTTTAAGTCAGCCTAGAAGGTCTACAATTAAAGTGAGGGCACCGAGTAGAAAAGAGTGGGATCCTGTAATTTGGGATGAAGACGTGTGGGAGGATTGTGATGAGGCTGGGAACACAGAATCCGTTCTGATGGGTTTATTTCGCCCAAGCAGGTATCCTCCACCCTCAGCAGCAGATGCATGCCCACCCCACCCCCCACCTTCTGAAGCATTGCCCTCTCCACCCCTGCTCGAGGGAATTAATGCTGTATGGTCTATGAGACATTTTACCAACTCAGAACCCCTTGAATAAAGGGTAAGTCAGGATCACTTGAGGCAAGATTCTGTGGCACTACCAGAAAGTTCCCCAAAGGGACCCACAGCCTTTTACTGGAGTCACTGTACACGGGGAGGGGGGAGGCAAAGGCAACAATCAGACCTGAGCTGATGTTGATTCCAGAAGATCCCAACAACACTGTGCGTGCCTTTGCAGTCAAAGTAGGACTTATGGAGGTCAGGTGAGCAGTGGAGTTTTAGCCCAAGTCCCATCACAATGGGCCCAATCGGGTCCAATGGGTCCTCATCCTGTAGTTATCTCCCCAGCCCCAAAATATATAATTGGATTATGCCCTCATGGGTTTCCTAATCTGTGGAGTGCGGGCTATTATGGAAGCCATTAGGGCTGCCTCTAGTAAGGAAATAGTGATCTCAAACCAATGCACATCTTTGGGAGGGACTGAAGAGACCAGTGCCACCATAAAGGGCTTGAGTGATGCAGGACTGGTGGTTCCCCCTACACGTCCCTTGTATTCTCCTAACTGGCCTGTGCAGCACATGGATGGATCTTAGGGAGTGGTGACAGCACAGTCAAGTAGTGATCTCAACTGCAGGTGACATATCACATGTGATTTCCTTGCTTGAGAAGATTAACACATCTTTTATTTTATTTTATTTTATTTATTATTTTATTTTATATTTTATTTTATTTATTATTTTATTTTATATTTTATTTTATTGAGGCAAGCCCAACAGACTGGCCTTTTCTTTTTTGTATGCAAGAGAATGAGAGTGAGGCGGGGGAGGGGTGGAGAATTGGCACGCCAGGGCCTTCAGCCACTGCAGTCGAACTCCAGACTCGTGTGCCACCTTGTGCACATGTGCAACCTTTGTGCGCTTGTGTCATCTTGTGCATCTGGCTTATGTGAGATCTGGAGAGTCGAACATGTGTCCTCAGGCTTCGCAGGCAAGTGCCTTAACCACTAAGCCACCTCTCCAGCCCAGTTAACACATTTCTTGGTACCTGATATGTAGCTATTGATCTTGCAAATGCTTTTTTTTCTCCAGGCCCATCCATAAAGGCCCACCAGAAACAGCTTGCTTTCAGCTGGCAAGGCCGGCAATACACCTTAACTGTTTTACCTCAAGGTTATATCATCTCTCCAGCCCTGTGTCACAATGCAGTTTGCAGGGGCTTCATTGCCTGTTCTTCCACAAGGAATCACATTGGTTCATTACATTGATGACATTATGCTTATTGGATCAACTGATCAGGAGGCAGCAACCACTCTAGACTTCCTGGGAAATCAGTTGCACATGAGAGGACAGGAAATACATCCAACCAAAATTCAAGGAGTCGGGCTGGAGATATGGCTAGAGGCCCTGGCACAGCCATTCTATCTGCCGATCTCTCTCTCTCTCTCTCTCTCTCTCTTAAAAAAGAAAGATGCATGACTCCTTGTGGGCCTATTTGGATTTTGGAGACAGCACATTCCTCCCAGTGGGTTTTGGTCAGGGAAGCCTTTGAGATTCCCCCAAAACAGATTATTGCCAATGCTCTTGGTTGCCCACCAGAAACTAGATGATTAGACCCTATTTCTGTTTATTTTTATTTATTTGAGAGCAACAGACAGAGAGAGAAAGAGGCACAGAGAGAGAGGATGGACGCACCAGGGCCTCCAGCCCTCTTGTGCATCTGGCTTACGTGGATACTAGGGAACTGAGCCTCAAACAGGGTCCTTAGGCTTCACAGGCAAGCACCTAACCCTTAAGCCATCTCTCCAGCCCGATAAGACCCTATTTCTAAAGATCCCACTTGTTCAGTTACAGTATGTAAAATTTGAGCTGAAATTGATGTGAAATCTTCCTCCCTACTCGCTAACTATGATCGTGCTGAAAGGTGCTATGCACGCTGCTAGGGGAGAAAACGCATCAATACTCTTATCCAGCTGTGGACCCTGACAGCTATGCAATTGGTCAGGCAGGATGTGCCCACTGATGCCACAGTAGCATGGCTGTTATGGGGGTAACCAACTGCTCTCTGACTGGATTGCAGGCCCATTCCACAGAAAGGAATTTATGCCTGGTACTAAAAACCTAGTCAAAAGCCTGTGGATGGGGCTAGGGAGATGGCACAGCAGTTAAGTCACTTCCTTACAAAAGCCTGTATCAGGAGTAGTCATAGGCTGTAGGAGCAAAGCTACTACTGTCCTTTGGCTAAATGCTGTGTGCCCATCAAACTGCCCTCTAAATAAGGATGCCTATGCCATAGAGTAATGCTGTTCTCACCTTTGATTAAAGAAGCTTCTCTGTGCAGATGGTAATGATGACTGAGGAGACTCAAAACGTCAAACACAGTGGCTGACACCTACACAAGACCTGTGTAATAGGAGGGAAAATGATGACATCAGGGACTGGAGATGGCTTAGTGGTTAAGGCGCTTGTCTGCAAAGCCAAAGGACCCAGGTTCAACTCTCCAGGACCCACATAAGCCAGATGCACATGGGAGCACATGCATCTGGAGATCATTTGCAGTGGCTGGAGGCCCTGGCACGCCCATTCTCTCTCTCTCTCCCTGCCCATTTCTGTATCACTCTCTGAAATAAATAAATTAATAAAATATTTTTTAAATGATGACATCAAAATAGAAAAGAGCCTAGCTGGAAAGAAGAAGGGATTCAGTGGAGGGAGCACTCAGGAGAGGAGAAAGGGAAGGTGACGGGTGGGGCTTATGATCATGGTACATTGTCTATATTTATGGAAGTTGTTAATAAAAAATTTTG
>PVKW010039969.1:0-18881 GCA_004027895.1 Orientallactaga bullata
TAGGATGACTAAGTTGACAAATGCATTAAGCAGCTTACTTAGTCATCACGCAATGTCAGCAAAGAAGCACAGATCAACACACAATACCGTTATAAAAATTTTACTTTTTCTTTAAAGTCAATCAACTAATGAGTAAGTGAGGGAGGGAGTGAAAGATGCCAGGGTCAGGTGAACTCAGGAGAGCAAGGTTCAGAGAACCACCATGACGTTCAAACCCCCCGACCTGTGCTACCCATGGCTGGGCTTCTTGTGTCCCCAGTCTTCTGTTTCCAAGAGAAAAGGCAGAGACCGCTTTTCCTCCTGCCTGAGGTCTGGTCCCCTTCACCTCTCTCACCTCAGCGCCAGCCCAGCCGTCTTGCTTTATTGTGTCTTGTTGGCACTAGCCTAGTCCTGAAGTTCCCTGTGAGGCAGGGATTTGACTTTGTCTCCCCAGTCCTATCTAGGACCTTGACAGTGTGTGGCGCAGACAGCTGCTCTGTCAATATTTGAACAGTGGGTGAATGAGCATCTGAGCCTGAACACTGGTTGCAGAATCTGTGCATGAGTTGGCACATGGGCAGGTTCAGAGAATAGAAGCCTGCCTGCCCTGCAAAAGAGCTGGGAGGGGGACTGTGGTGCAGCAGGGTGCAGAGCCCATGTTGAGCAGCCATGCGGGCCCATGTCTAACCCCCAGCACCGTAATACAGTGAGGAAAGTATCAGAGGGCCGAGAGACTATGACTGAGTCTTCTGAACATGTCCTTGAAGTTCTGGTCAGTGCCTACCACCTTCTCAAACAGCATCATTTTTTGAACAAGAAAGAACTATGGGATTTTATCTTGTTTAATTTCTTTAGAAAAGAAAAATCAGAGCCGGGCGTGATGGCGCATACCTTTGATCCCAGCACTCGGGTGACAGAGGTAGGAGGAATGCCGTGAGTTCGAGGCCACCCTGAGACTACATAGTGAATTCCAGGTCAACCTGAACTAGAGTGAGACCCTACCTTGAAAAACCAAAAAAAAAAAAAAAAAAAAAAAAATCAAGTTGAAAGTAATAGCTGAGGGCTGAAGAGATGGCGCAGAGGTTAAAGTCACTTGCAAAGCCTGGGGCCCAGGTTGGAATCCCCAGTACCCACATAAAGCCAGATGCAAAAGGTGCATGCATCTGGAGTTTGTTTGTTTGCAGTGGCTAGAAGCCCTGGCACATCCATTCCTTCTCTCTCTTTCTTTGTCTCCCCCTCTCTCTCTCCTTGCAATCAAATAAATAAAAAATAAAAAGTAGGGCTGGAGGGATGGGTTACCAGTTAAGCCACTTGCCCGCAAAGCCAAAGGACCCATGTTCAAGTCCCCAGGACCCATGCAAGCCAGACGCACGTAAGACAGTACACGTGTCTGGAGTTCGTCTGCAGCAGCTGGAGGCCCTGGTGCACCCATTCTGTCTGTCTGTCTGTGTGTGTGTCTCTCTCTCTCTCTTAAATAAATAAATAAATGAGTAAAAATAAGTATTTTTTTAAAATAAAAAATAAATAGCTGAGAAAAAAGGAACCAAAAACTCCTTATATTTTTACTCTCAGGAGGCATCTTCATTATTTTACCTTTACATATATTTCCTTCTGGACGTTTCCATGCATGCAGAGGACATCTGCCAAATTGGAAAACGGGTTAAATATATTTAAACAATGTTATGTTACACAAGTTTTCAAATAACGTATTTAATGTGATTTTCTTGTCAAATCCCAGAAGCCCAACTCTAGAGCAACTTTCTAACTATTAATATGAAAATGTACTGTCAATATATTAACTGTCCAGTATTTCTAGTTTTTTGGACACTCTACAATATATTTAACTTTTTTTTTTTTTTTTTTTGAGGCAGAGTCTCACTCTAGTCTAGGCTGATCTGGAACTCATTCTGTAGCCCAGGCTGGCCTCAAAGTCATGGTGATCCTCCTGCCTCAGCCTCCCGATGCTGGTTTCCAGCTTTACTAATTCACTTTGGGAAGAATGTTCTTCAGATGAGGACATTCACCCTCGGGGCCACATTTCTTCTTAGTACACTGATATTTCCATTAGCTAGGAGACACGATGGCTTCCTTGTGACAGTGTGTACACGGCATACCCTGGTCCACAGATCACCTACGGGGGGACAGTCACCTCCCCATCTTCTTGCCCTTGCTCACAGCCCTGCCGCAGAGCGCTAAATGCAGGGTCTCTGCAACTGAAGCAGGGGACTTCCACCGATGCTTGAACACTGTGTGCCCACAAGTGTGCTGTGCTTATCCCATACACGTCACACTCCTAATGGCTATTCAAAGAGAAGCCCGGCCAACATCACACACCAGGTACTCAGGACAACAGCAAGTTGTCCACTTAGTACGGGAGGCAGGAGAGGAAACCAGAAATGGTAATTTGTGTTTGCAGTGAAGGCAGCAGAGTCTGAGGACCCCACAAAGAACAGGAGAGAAAGATCACCAGGAACTGAGTGAAGAAGGTCTCTGGGCAGCTAAGGCTACACCACTGTGAGAGTGGGAGCCCAATGGTTCCACACCACTAGCCAGCCAGTACCCCACCTCTCACATGCAAGTCACGTGCTGGACTCAGTAAACCCCCAAAGCAATTCAGACAGCAGAGAGAAGTTAAATTTGATATTAGACCCTTAAGTAACAAGAAGGAGAAGCAATAAGAGCATTACTTTCCAGAAATGCCAGAAAGGTTGATAAAAATATATCTGTTATGGCTGGGCGTGGTGGTGCACGCCTTTAATCTTAGCACTCGGGAGGCAGAGGTAGGAGGATCGCTGTGAGTTCGAGGCCACCCTGAGACTACATAGTGAATTCCAGGTCAGCCTGAGCTAGAGGGAGACCATATATACATATATATATATATATATATATATATATATATATATATATATGCACACACACACACACACACGTGTGTGTGTGTGTCTGTTACAATTTAACTGTGTAAGCATATTTTAACTAACACATTTAATTTTAAAACATGCCAGGCATGGTGGCACAACATATTTTGCATTCTAAAAATAGCAGTAAATGGCTTGCAGGTCAATTTATTTCACATTTATTTAAAAATTTAAAAGAGGGCTGGCTCACTTACTGAATAGAGTGTTTGTCAGACAGGCATGAGAACTTCAGTTCAGATGCCCAGAACCTCCATAAAATGCAACACAGCTGTGATCCCAGCACTGGGGAGGCAGAGACAGGAGATGCCGTGGCTTGCTGGTTAGCTGGTCTATCCAAATGAGAGAGCTCTGCGTTCAGTCAGAAAACTTGTCTCATAGGATTAGATAGAGAGCAATTGAGGATGTCATACAGCATTGACCTCTGGCCTCTGACACATGCTCACACACTAACTGTGCACCTACAATTATACACACATGCGCGCACGCGCGTGCGCGCGCGCACACACACACACACACACACACACACACACACTCATCAAATAAAAAAAGAGCAGCGTGAAGCCAAAAGGCCAGCTCGTCGAGCCTCCCTGCCTGCCCCCTCCTGCAAAGCCTACCTCCCTTTCTTTCCTGGTGACTCCAACAGGTAAAGGACAATGAGCTCAAGTGACAGTCCCAAGGAGCACACAGCCCCTGCCTTGTGACAGTCTCCCAGTCAGGGTTGGCACGTTCCAGCTTGTCCCTCTGGGACGGGAAGAGACCCAGACATTAACTACCAGAGGATCAGCATGTCACCTATGGAGACTCAGGGACGGGTCAGGACAGCCACCTGCTGGGTTCTAACCCGCTTGTTCCTTTTTCCTTGTTCCTCCTCTGCTTGTCAGAGGGAAGCCATAGCCTTGGGGGTTGGGACTCAGCGAGAGGATGGGGTGACCAATCCAGCGAGCAAGCACAGTCCTGGACAAGACCCTACCTGCCTGACACATCCAACCTCAAATTCAGTATTCACACCAAAAGGCCAGGCACTAGAGTGCCCCAGTGTGAACACCACAAGGGTCGCCACTGCCTCCTCTTACAAAACCCGAGGCTAGTCACCAATCAAGGGTAGAAACACCCGTCCACCTGGGGGCAGTTCTGTTGCCTGTGCTGGAAGAAGCCAGGACCCTGCGCGTGGCTGGAAGAAGCCAGGACCCTGCGCGTGGCTGGAAGACGTTCTCCCGCCCAGTTGCAGACTCCTTAGCACACCATCACATGCCCACACTGCTTCATATAGACACATCCAGGTACACTTTCTAGAAAGTGGGGCCTTGATTTTTTTTTATATTTTATTTATTTACTTATTTATTTGAGAGACAGAAAGAGAGAGAATGGGCATGCCAGGGCCTCCAGCCACTGCAAACAAACTCCAGATGCATGTGCCACCTTGTGCATCTGGCTTACATGAGTCCTGGGGAATGGAACTGGGGTCCTTTGGCTTTGCAGGCAAACACCTTTACCGCTAAGCCATTTCTCCAGCCCTGATTTTTTTTTTTTTTTTAGAGCCCCGAGGAGCATGTGGCTGTAATGACTAAAGTGACACCGAGAGGGATATTTGTTTTCTTGAAGAGCTTGGGAGTAGGCGAAGAACCGTATGTCAGTTATTTTTCTCACAGATAATGTCCTCTTGGAGCCTTCCCCCATATTCCCAGGTGATTATGTGACTGGAGACAGGAGCCTCCTCCTCAGGCCAGGATCCACGCAGGGCTGGTGAACAGCTCCCTCCCACTAGCAATTTCCCCCAGGGTTACCAAGGATCTCATAGCCTCAGTGCTCTGCTGAAGTTCCTTCCTTCCACGCCAACGACAGCTGAAGTCCACACAGACACACAAAAGCCGAGCTTGCAGCCCATGTGAACACTGCCAACACCAAGACCAGGGGATTCTTGCCAGGCCCGGTGGAGGTAAGGCAGAGAGTTCAGGGGTGGGGTGGTCAGTCTAGCCTGTCTCCAGAACTCCAAAAAAGCCCATGAAAAAGTCCTTCTCCTGGGATGGAGAGATAGCTTAGTGGTTAAGGCGTTTGCCTGCAAAGCCAAAGGACCCCAGTTTGATTCTCCAGGACCCACGTAAGCCAGATGCACAAGGGGTGCATACATCCGAGTTTGTTTACAGTGGCTCGAGGCCCTGGTGTGCCCATTCTCTCTCTCTATCCCTCTCTCTCTCTCTCTCTCTCTCTCTCTCTGCCTCTTTCTCTCAAATAAATAAAATTACATATATATATCTCAAGAAAAAGTGCTGCTGCTGCTCCATGCTCTCTATGAGGCCAACCTAATCAAAACAATGAAGATTATTGAACCCTACCCTCGATCTATGGGAGTTTTTTAAATTCCGGGAATGGGGTCCAAGATTTTGTCATTGAAAGAAACTTCCTGATTGGGGAGATCAAACCTGTTTCTCCCTATGAATGAGGAAGATACCCCAGAGGGTTCTGGAGGCACCCTGGAAGCTACCTGAGCACTGGGCAATGAAGTTCCATCCTTCAGAGTGGACAAGACATACAAACGTCAGGGCCACCTGCCTACAGCATACCAGCCACTGCCCAGTACCTCGTGCTTCCAGTGAGATTGTGTGGTCAGAAAAGGAAAGAGCCACAGGCCACCCAGAGTGCTTGGCTCTGGCTAAGAAAGGCTTGGTGTCTCTGAGTGCAGTGGAAGCGGGGCAACACTGCTCAGTGGGGCTGGGCCTGTACTGTACAGAGGTCCCAAACTCTTCTCACAGCCAGGCGTTGGGGAATGAGGGCAGTGGGGCTGGGTGGCCACCCACGAACCATGGACACAGCATTGGTGTGACCCTTGTTAAGCTTTTGCCCAAGGTATGGGCATCTTAGAGTAAGGAAGGGAAGGAGAAGGTACCGTTCCAACAGCAGCAGCTACAACCTGGGGTTTGGGCCAGGGACAACACAAACATGCCACCCCAAGAAGGCTACAGAGAACAGAAACTGGGAAGTTGAGGATCCCTGGCAGCCCCGGATTCTCCCAGGATCCAGCAGTCCCAGTCAGCACTGTGGCCCAGACAAAGGTACTTACCTCAGCACACAGGCATGTTAACTCCTCAAGGAGTGTCTCTCTGACCATTCCCTCCCCTTCAAAGGTAAAGACACAGAGAAAAGTCGTTGTCCTAAGCCAGCAGCCACTGTGGATTCTGAGCACAACAGACCCCTCCCCCCACGACGGTCACTGCTGTCCATGACGGCGAGGCTGCATCCTAGAGCAGGAGAGATCATCTCCTGAGAAGCAGACTGAGCCCCTCAAGGGATGACAGCTGCATGGACCCACTTCAACATGTTCGTCCTTGGCCCTGGAGTTCTGATCAAAGATGCTGATCCACCCCGTGTGTGTGGGGGGGGCGCGTGTGGAGATTAGACAAACATTCTCTGGACAGCCTCAGAGCCCCCCAGCCTGAGTGAAGAGTTAATAGAATTTCTAGAGCCTGTGCTGGTTCCAAGGCCTTGACCCTTCGTCAGTAACAGGGAGCCCCAGTCTTTCATGCCTATTGAAGAGGCAGACACCGTGGCAGCCCTAGCAAGGACGTGAGAGGCCGTGGCCATGACACCTGCCCAGGATCACCTGCATGCAAGGGACACCCACACCAAATACCCGGCCACAAAGGCTGCTGGGCCTGTGGTCAGTGGGCTCCTCATCCTCAGCTCTCTTCTGTGTGAGTACCAGCATGACTCACGCCCACCCTCATCTCGGTCCCCAGCATACCCAGGCTTCCCTCCCAAGGACAGGCTTTAGGCCAGGACACCGCTGTGGCTGTAGCCACCTGAGTATCCACTATCTCCAGGATACTCCAGAGGGTGTCAGGCCTGATCCACCCTGTTAAGGACCAAGCTCAGCTTCGGAAGCACTGTCGCCAGAACACAGTGTGTGTCAAGGCAGGCCCAATGCAAGAATCAGTGAGCCTTTGCGGGGCTTCTGTGCCCTCCCCAGCAAGTAACACTGGGTTCCTCCATAGCACAAATCCCAGGACGAGGTGGGCCACAGGCAAAGGCCATGCAGAAGCCTTAATGAAAACAAAACGCCCTAGTCAGAGTCACTTCCCACCAGCACCTCTGGTCCCTGGCCATAAGAAGTAATTCATCTCCGGAGGACTAATCAAGCCCCACCTTCTCTAGCTTCCATTATCAGCAATTTGGCCTTTGGCGTGGTGTGATTAAAGGTAATTAATTAATCCGAACAGAAATAGCTTCTACTAAAGACATTTTAAAAACCATTACCGAGTTTTTATATTTGAACAAATTCCTTTTTTAGATTTTTAGATATTATTTCTATGTCAGAAATGCACTGGCTGTTAGGCACACTCCTGAAAATGCAACACTTGTGAGGTTGTGGCTGCACGGTCAAATTCAAGGCCAGGCTAGACAACATAAGGAGACCCTGTCTGAAAAACAACCAAAATAAAAATATCCTGCATGGGCTTCCAGGGAATTCTTTATTATTTTTTTTTTTTTAAGAGAGACATTGAACTAGTTTAGTGCCCCAAGGAATGTTCCATTTTTTTTTTTTTTTTAAGAGAGACAGTGAACTACTTTAGTGCCCCAAGGAATGTTCCATTTAATTTGTTTTTGTTTGGTTTTTCAAGGTAGAGTCTCACTCTAGCCCAGGCTGACCTGGAATTCACTATGCAGTCTTAGGCTGGCCTTGAACTCACGGCGATCCTCCTACCTCTGCCTCCCGAGTGCTGGGATTAAAGGCGTGCGCCACCACACCCGGCTCCAACTTAATTTTAAAAGAGACTCATGATGATATTTTATTCTCCTTCCTACCTGCATTACAAATATTCCTACTTAACGCATCGTGCAGGTAAAGTTCTTTTGTCCATTTCCTAATTGTACATAAGGATTTGTGCTCTGCGTTAGCCAATTGAGAGCCTTAGGAGCAAAAGATGAACCTTGAAGACACGTGCATTGACAGGAAGCCGTCAATAAACACCTCTGTGTTTATTCAGTGATAAGCAGACTCTGACAACAGCGGCCATTCGCTCTTAAGAACACTGCTGTAAGATAACACTGATACTGTGAATGAAAATTACCCAGTGAGATCACTGGCCAACCAGAAAAGGCACTGTCATCAGCTGCCACACCTGAAGGCACTTGACCTCCGCCTTGTCATCTCCAGCCCTGTGGAGTGTGCACTTCTGTCTTAATGCTTCCTGGGTTACAGTGCTCTAAGTAATTTAGAGCCAGACCCCAAAGCACACTTCCACTTCTGGACTCGGTCCCCTGCTGTATGGAAGTCACTACATGGCTGTCCCCTGCTCAGAGGTTGTCCGTGACATCCCCTCCTAACTGCCATGTACTCTTTTGCTTTTGTTTGATGGCCTTGTTCCCATCTCCTCAGCTCCAGACCGTGCCCAAAGCCAGGGCCACAGGGCTAAGACCTGAATACTCGGCTGTAGGGACAACCTCTGAGCAGGGGACAGCCAAGGGGGACTGAGCTGTTCCCCCGGCTCAGAGCTGTGTGGATGAGTGCTTTGGAGTCTGGCCCTAAACTACTCAGAAGAGAACACCGAGGCATAAGGAACGAGCACAAACACCATAGAGCTGGGGATGGTCAGTATCTGGGTGCCAGTATCAAGAGTTTTCTCTGCGCCTCATTAATGCCTGTCCCATCACTGGCTTCGGCTTCCCAGGACAGGACTGCATAAACACAGTCCTTTAGAGAAGATGATTCTGGAGTTTAGGACTCTTAACCCTGTATGTTTCACATGGGAGGAAGCTAAATCTCGGGACTTAAAGAGTTCAAGGTCTGGGTACAGGAGTAAGGTCACAGCTGCGCAACCTGAGGTCAGACTGGTCGTGTCTCCCAAGCGTCACGCTCAACAGCACCTGCCTTTGGACAGCGCAGGGCCTGCATGCACATGACTATCTGAGGAGGCTCTCCTGCTCCTTCTTGTCCTCCTCTACCTCCTCCTCCCCAGGCAGTCTGTTCAGGCTCCTGCAGACCAGTAGCAAAGCCCAGCCCGTTACTTACCTTTGAGGACAGGTCTCTCGCCAATGCTACGGATGCTATAGAGGGTTCTGGACAGGGGCACATCAGGAATGAGCTCTGCAAGCAGATACCCAGAGTACCAGGCACACAGGGAGGCGAAGATGAAGAATGCTGCCTTGACAGTACCTGCAGACAGATGCAGGAAGGCCGAGAGATGACAAGCTGCCACCATGAACTGGCCGGCAACCCCCTGCCTCCCCAGCCTGTCATCCTGACCAATTTCCAGCACAGTGACTCCAGAGGCAACTTCTGGGTGGGAGGCAGTGGACAGATGAGGACCCCAGTAAGAATTTAATATAGACAGAAACAGACAATCCAACAGACAATGGACGAGTATTTTCAGAGGGCTGGGGAGATGGCTTAGTGGTTAAGGCGCTTGCCTGTGATGCTTAAGAACCCATGTTCGACTCCCCAGATCCAACGTTCACCAGACACACAAAGGTGAGGCAAAAGCAAGGTCTCACATGCCCACTAGGTGGCACAAGCATCTGGAGTTCAATTGCAATGGCTGAGGTCCTGGTGAACCAATTCCCTCCCTCTTTCCCTATCTCTCTCTTCTCTCTCTCTCTCTCTCTCTCTTGCTCTGTCTCTCTAAAATGAAAGTATTTTCAGGGACAGGGGGCTCTGGTGCCATTGGCCTGGCTCTCAGACTTTTGTTGGTGCTGAGTGTGTGGTTGAATGTCCTGACAGTGCTCATAACCTTTGTGAGTGTGTCCCTGGAGTGAGAGTAACGCTGTTGAGATAGCATCTGGGGTCCAGAGTACAGGCAATGGGTGACAAATTAAGGCTGGAGGAATTATCTCACCTGTCCTACGCTACAGAGGGATCTTCAGAAATATCCAAAGTTCCTGATGGCAGGAGGTCCCCACAGTCACCTTGCTATCAAACTCACCAGGCAGCAAGGAGCTGGGGCTAAGGGCTTGTAGTTCCTGAGGGAGGCTTTGTCCTCCTCGTAAGTGTCACAAGCCCAGAAAAGCCATAAAAATGAAGAGAGGATGGGGGAAGGACAAAGAGTGAGGGCAGGGAACGGGAAGGGGACTGTGGAGACTAATGGAGTCACGGGAAGCCAGTCAGCTGAGTGTAAGGGTACCCTAGACTTGCGGGGTCTTTTTCTCCCTACTGGAGTCCCAGGGGGAGCAAGCTTCCTCCTGTGAACTGCACCAGGACACAGCCCTCCAGGCCCAGGCTGGGAAGCTGAGATGCAATGCTCCAGTGTACCAAACCCACGCTTCCTTCCCATACTTCCCTGATTAGGTAGGACAAGCGTCCCAAGATGGAGTCAGAGGGAAGGAAGAGAACAATGGCAGCCTGACTGATTCAACTTTAGGTGTTTGCATTGCCTCACCCTCACTTAGCAATACGTCAGCCAGAGCTTCCTGCCGATCTTATCTTAGCGACAACCTGGCTCCTGTTTTGATGACACCTCCATTTGACCTCTGTCCCTGTGACTAATTAGCTTCTCCCTTTGGTCCCTGCTGCCTCCTGCATTACCCATCCTTTGTCTTCTGTATCCCCCTCCCAAAAGGAAAAACTCTATAAAAACCCAAACTATGCAGTCACTCCAGCTGTTTCCTCTCTCTCCTCCACTGAGAAGGCCCGGCAGCTTGGGCCCCAATAAACAGCTTTTACCCTGCCTCACAGTGGTCCCGCATAGTCTTTGGTCATTCACAAACCTTACACCCATGGGTGTCCAACTAAACCCTTACCAACCCAGCAGTGAGCCCCACCCTGTGCCCACCTATATCCAGAGCCTAAAGAACCCCTTTTGTCTCCACATCCAGCCACTGGCATCTCTCCCAGGCAGCAGGTGCCTATGATCAGAAGGGCAGCCATGAGGAGTCCTCTGGTTCACGTGGGGGTTTGCTTTGTTCCTTAAACACTTGTGGAACCATCACTATGCTCTACGCATGACAGAGCCATCACCATCAGAAATCAAAGCAGCCGAGCATGGTGGTGGTGGCGCACACCTTTGGTCCCAACACTTGGGAGGCAGAGGTAGGAGGATCACTGTGAGTTTGAGGCCACCCTGAGACTACATAGTGAATTCCAGAACAAGCAAGACAAAAAGAAAAAAAAACCTGGAACAGCTCTGATTCATAGCAAGAGACCCTCACAAGGTCAGACCGGTTAAATTCTCTAGTGGAAGTTGGCAGAGGGCACTAGACCCCACCTGAGATTCCAGCCCCTCCCTGCTGCCCCCCAACCAGCTACACATGGCCTTGGGAGGTCCCAGAGCAGATGGGAGGTAGAAGGTTGTCTGAGGAGGGCTCCATCTATGCAGCTTTTTTCACCCATGTTGGGGTGAGACTTTTTTTTAATGGATTGATTTTTTTTTTTTTAGACAGAGAAAGAGGAAGAGAAAATTGGCAATACCAGGGCCGCAGCCACTGCACTACTGGACATGTGCAACTTTGCGCTTGCCTCACCTTTGTGCATCTGGCTTCCGTGGGATCTGGAGAGTTGAACATGGGTCCTTAGGCTTTGCAGGCAAATACCTTAACCACTAAGCTGCCTTTCCAGCCCTATTGATTTTTTTTTTTATAAAAAGGTTGCACACAGACCTCCTCTTCCCTGCCCCAATTCTGCTGAGGGTCTTTGGTGGGGATATTGGTATTCATTGTGGGGACCAAGAGACTTCGGTCTCTGCAGGGATGGGAGGGACATGGTGTCTCAAGCTATTCCCACCCACCCTGAAGCTCTTACGATCTTCCTGCCCCTTCTTCCTCAGTGCTCCCTGACCCTTGGCGGACAAGACAGTGATACTGTTTGGAAGTGACTCCTCATCCATGTAAGTAAATTCGAGAAACTCACTGGTTCACCAAGGTAGTTTTAGATGAACTGTCACCAAGATGTCACTCAGATGGACTCGCGTCTTAGGCCTGCTGTCATTGGCACTGTCTCTGGGGTGAATAGATGTTGGCTCACAGCATTTTTTCCCCCTAGCTTCTAAACTCTCCATATGGCTTCTATGTTTCTAAAGTTATTCAAACGTTTTGCAAGGCTGGCTTTTGGGTAAGAAAGGCCTATGTCCGTGTGGTCACAATGGTTCTAGAATGGAAGGACATTTCAAAGCAAATAAATCAGTGACTGAAAACACATGAGGCTGTGCTCTCGGGGTGCCTGCTCCCCTCTCGGGGTGCTCAGCCTCTGCAGGGCTCACCTCTGGACCCAGAAGATGCTCTCTGCCATGCCCCTACCAGATGCCTCACATCAGTCCTCGGCAAGCTCCCCATCCCAGGGCTGTACTGAACCCTCAGAAAGCAAAGGAACAGCATGGTAGTGTAGAAAGTTCTTTCGTATGTGCTAGGACTCACACAGACTATGTACAAAGACCAGCCTCCTGGTCAGAGTTGGATGGTTTTATCCAAGAAGCCTATATGAAGAAACATAGTGACATCCCAAGGGCTTTCCACACTCCTTCATGCAGAGACTCCTGAGCAACAACCCCTGCTCGGAGGGAGACGATGAAGGAACAGCATGCTGCTTTGGGGGATGGGGAAGAACAGATGCACAGAAGGGAGGTGTGATGTGGGGCACGATGTGGGCTGAGCAGGACACCTATGTGGATGTAGCAGGGAAGAACATGGAGAATGTGTGGGAGTCAGTGCTTCTCATGGGGGGTTCCACACCATGAACAGGGCTACCTCGTGAGTGAGTGAGTGAGTGAGTGAGTGAGTGAGTGAGTGAGCGAGCAGTGAGCTTGGACAGCTTTCAGAGCTCAGCATTTTAGGTGAGGGGTCTAGCCACGACATTCAGGCTGGGCAGTCTGACTTCCTGTGGAGGTAGGCAGGCTGCTAGTGGGAAGAGGCCAAGACCCAGAGCCAAGAGCACCTCTTAGGTGGGTAGATGAGCCCAAGGGCATCCCTGGTGCTATTCACATCAGCAGGTGTCTGTCTCGAAGGTAAGGAGGTATCCCAGCTCCCGAAGCACTCAGGAGTTAAGAGGGGCAGACAAAACCCAGGCAGGTGGCCTGGACTCATGTCCTGGGGCTGCCAGGACATGACTGTAGAAGCTGACAAACCATAGTCACAACTGCACAGGGCTGGTTCCTTGTGATCTTTCCCTCAGCTTTCAGGGAACAGAGTCTTCTCCCTGTGTCAACAGTCATCCCTCTGGCTGTGTTGGTGTTCTGTCTTGTAAGGACAAAGTCACATTGGCTCAGGGTACATCCTGATGCCTTCATCTTAACTCTTTAAAGACTGTCTTCAAAGATGGTCACATTCTGAGGTCTTGGTAGTTAAGACTTCATTCAACACAGGAATGTGGGCACAATTTAGCCTGCACCACTGCACCAGGTAAGCTGGGGCACAACTTCTCTATGGGTAGGACACCTGCAGCAGGCCAGTCCCCCAAGTGTCCGAATGGGAAGGATACGAGGAAGTTGGTCAAGACAGTGGCCCCTGCGTGGGTAGTAACAATGGCTCAGCACATGCTCTGGGCATGGGAAAGGGGGCTTCTGGGTGCCCCGGTGGGAAGGGATCCAGCAACTTGAGGTGGACGAGGAAGCGCCTGTAGTAACGGAACCTTGCTTCTTCAATGAGGATGTAGCATTTCCTCAGATGGTGATAAACCGCCACGCACTCACCCGTTACCCACAGAAGCCCCAGAGCAAAGGGCAGCTCTCAGCGGGGGAGGTTACCATCAGTACGGTGTACTTTGTCCACAGACACATGCCTGCATGCGTGTTCCTGTGCATGTGTGTGCTCTAGCTTCACCCTCACTATCAGATCCCAGGGCTTCAGGGGGCCTGGGCATTTCATTGAAGAACCAGAAAGACAGAAAACCTAAGACCAATCAAGGCTGTCCACAGGGGTGTCACAGGACTCACCTACCTCACCCACCCAAGAGTAAACTAACAAGTCGAATTGGACCTGGCACTGGATTTCCTCCAACCTGAATGAGGACAGGAAAGCCTGCCAGCAGGCTCTCAAGTCACATCTCTTGGGCTTGAGAAGTCAGGAAGGGTGAGGATGCCTCGGTGCCCACTGCCTCCCTCGTCCTGTCCTCTGAGGCTGTTGGGCAAAAGGAAGTGGCAAGTATGCACCATAACCCACCCTGAGGGGCTGCCCAGGCCAACATGCCAGCCAAGGGTGAAGGAGGCCACCAGCAAACCCCACAGGAATAGCATAAGAGCAGGTCAACTCCTCCGTCCTCCAGTCCCCACATCCAGATGAAACAAACCCGAGGCTGAACCGAAGCTCTGGCGACAAAGTCCATTCCGAGAACACGGCCAGTTCTCCGGCTCACCAAATCAGAAGTAACACGGCCCTGAGTCTCCATGAGACGCCTTCCACTGTCACACAGGCTTGGGTGAGTACAAATGTAACATTACCTGGGAACTTTTATGAAAGGGCCACATAGCTCACACGTGAGTCATGAGGTGTGTGTGAAAGGCTGTCAGTGAGACAAGGCAACTGATACCTTTCAGCATTATCCATACATCTCCAGAAAAGTGATACTGTGGTTATACAACACAGAAGGAAAGGAAAGCTAGAACGGAAGCAGGTGCCCTATGTGAAGGAGGTTGCATATATACATTGGGGCGTCACCAAGGACGGGGAAACATTCCGAGAAATGTGTCCTTGTGCAAATACCAGATGTGTTCATACAAACTCAGAGGGCTCTGATGTAATAGTGCAGGCAGTATAATGTTATGATAAGCTTGTTCATACAATCATACACACACACACACACACACACACGGATGTCCACCCATTTATCCCATGTTCCACACAAAATAAGTGTCAGTCATTTCCAAAGTTTTTAAAGACAATAATACAAGAAGATAAATAATCTTTCAATGTGGCTTTCCCACCTTTGGGGACAGAGCCTAAAGACGATGTTTGCAGCTTCTGCAGTGCGGGAGAACTACTCTGCCAATATTCTGGTATTGCAAGGGACACCCTCACTCGGAGACCCCGGAGAGAGACAGGAAACTGACACTATATTAAGACAAGAGCACTTCCCCTTTCAAGCCTCCTACACTGGCCAAGCACAGGCTGGTGCTGCGAGGCTTTCTCAGGCCGTAGCAAGAGATGGAAAGAGTGGAGTGACTGAGGAGGGCATTCTGCAGAGTGATAGGATCCTGGGACAGTCACAAAGAAGGCTGCAAGAAGTGAAAGAGCTGGTCATCACGGTTGAGACGAAACATGGAGAGACCTGGTCAGAATCTGTAAGAGGGTCAGTCCCCAGACAGCTAGTCTAGTGCCAGAGGGTGCTACATGAGCGTCTGGGGGAAAATGACCGACCTCTGTCCAAACAACTCACTGTCTAAGCTACCCAGCAGGAAACAACCTGACATGATGCTCTGACAAGTGCAGTAGTGGCACACAGCCATGGTGGGTAACCAACTGCTCTTGATTTGGCTAATAGATCCACTCAGTGGAATGGAACTCATTGCTAGAACTGGGAAATAAGTCAAAACCATGTACAAAAAATGAGTCCAGTCTCCAAGATCACAATGCCACCAAGTGTGGGCTAGAAGAGAGCCAACGCATATAAAATTCCCTCCAAAACATATATGGTCATCCCTTCTATCTAGTACTAACTTCTCTCTCCATTGGACAATCTGCTTATCTTTTTCAGATGGAAGACAAACCTGAAGGGAGAATCAGCCTATCACATCTCACCAGGGCCCCAGCTGAAACCATAGAGTAATGTGGGGAAAGGGCAAGCGTACAGCTTTCTTGGTGAACATGACACCAGAAAAAGACTGAAGGAGACAAACACAGAGAACATCCAACTCCTACTAAGCCAGATACCCAGAGACACAGAAGCTCCCAAAACCTCATCACTGAAGTAGAACTAAAATGATCCCAACGTGGCTCAGGGAAATTCACGTAAGAGGGGCCAAAAAGAGTGTTAGAGCCACAAGTTGGGACATTACGCACAGAGACTTTGCCTATCCCCCATAACTCTTGACTACCCCCATAGTTCACGACCCATACTCCCCGATGATGAGGGCCCCTTTGGAGGGGGGAGGACAGGGAGGAGGATAACGGAGTCACTAATATGAATGTAAAATTAGAATAATATAAATTAAAAAATAAGAAAGGGCTGGTGAAAACCCTGGGGGATTCTTCCCAAATCACTTAATAATGTCAAATAATTTGCAAAAGTGGGAAAAGTGAAAAGAAGCTTGTAAAAGGGAGCTGTCTGTCATGGTTAGCTGTAGTTGAGGTCCTCACACTTTCCCCCAAAGAGCTGTCTTGCTGTTCCCTTCACTGCATAAACTCCTAGGATGGAGTTTATCCAGTCAGCTCGTTGGGTAGCCATCAACTCCCTACTCTAGCCAGAGAAGCCCCCACAGTGTCCCCAGCCATCAACAGAGGGCTATCAGCTTCCAACTGGGCTCCAGGCAGTCAGACTAGTCCCCAGGAAAGGAGCCTGTTTGGTCACCTCTGCATACACTCACCAAGTGTCCACTCTTTCAGTAAGGTGTCACATTCACCCCCACCTCCATGCACTCCTCCTGCAGTGTAGTGGGGACGGGCAAAGGTGTGGGGAGAGAAGGGAAAAGCAGCTCTCTCGAAACCTGAGCACCACCCCCCATTCAGGATTTCTGTTCCCATGCCAGTCTAACAGAACTGGCAGGGTAAGCCCCACACTTCTGGCTCAGCATGGCAGTCCTGGTGGGGGGGGGGGCAGCACTCACCAGCAGCACCTGGATGCATCTTCCAGGAGCAGCTCCCCTCCCACCCAGCTCTTGGCAGCAACTTCCAAGGACCTGTGGGAGCCTTTGTGACTAGGTTACCTGCAGGATGAGACCCGCCTTTGAGCAGGCGAACAAGGGCGGGCCAATTACCAGCAAATGGGTGGACCTATGGTTCAGGCAGGTCCAAGGGGCAGCTGGCCGGCTAGCAGGTGTGGGCTGGGCCATTCAGCTGGCAGCCACTGGAGCTCCAGGGTTACCTGAGAGGTGGGATGCCCTCCTTGTGGGCATGCCCAAGGTGACCAGAGCCAATCAGATAAAAAAGAAAAAAAAAACAGCTCTGAAGGGAGGACAAGGCATCTCTTAATAGGGACATCAGGTATTATGTCACAGCAGGAAATGGCTGCAAAGTGAGAAAGTGTCCCAGGAGACATCCCGCCCCTCCTCCCCCAAGCATGCACATCCTCTCTCACTGAGAGAGCACATTCACTCCAAATACCCATTCGATTTTTCCTGCACTTGTTTTCTTCCACACGCATTGTGGTGAGTGTGCACAGGTGCCCACGCACATATGCTCACAAGGGTGTGGTCCACGGGACAAGCTTGGGTGTCCCCTCAGGAACTCTTTCCATCTCCTTTGACAAAGGGCCCTAACTGGACTGGAGCTCACCAGTTTAGCTAGACTGACTGGCCAGGAGCTCCAGGAACGCTCCTGTCTCTGCCTCTCCAGCTCTGGGATTAGGGGCGCCTGCCACCATGCCCAGCATTTGTATGTGGGTCCTGGGACTGAATTCAGTTCCTCATTCTTACAGCCTCTGTGTCTGGCTTGACCATGATCGCGCAGTTGGTTAACCACCCGTGTTTGGTCGTTCCGACGCAGCAGAGTCTGCACAGCTTTCTGATTCCAACCCAAGGCTTTTTGCTTAGTCAGCTACACATTCTGCATTTTTTGCAACCATGAAGACAGGAACAGTTTGAAGCCAAGAAGAATCTTTTCCCACAAGAGCTGTGCATTTGCTTTTACTAGGGGCCAGCTTGAAGACATTCATGGGCTGGAGAAATGGCTCAGCGGGTAAAAGCACTTACACAAAAATGAGGGCCCAATGTGGCCTGAAACGGCTTGAGTTCAATTCCCCAGGACCCATGTGAACATCTGGATGTGGCTACATACACCTGGATCTCAGTCCTGTTGAGAGAAGAGTCTGGAGAATCTCTGGATCGTATAGAAAAAAAATAAATAAATAAACAGCTCCAGGTCTAGAGAGAGTCTTCATGTCAAGGAAAGGCATGGAGAGAGGCAGGACAGACATCTGGTGTTCTCTTCAGACCTCCACGTGTCTGTGCACAGGCACACACTTCTGCTCAGACACACACATACATGACATGCTACCTACACCAAATAATATATTAGTTAACTAAATTCATTAAAACAGGGATGTTTAATGAATAGCTCCATCACTCCAAATGTCTGTCATCCAACTGTTCCTTTGGCTGGTGCCACCTTGTCAACGTGGCTCCTGGCTTTTCTGCTTGAAGAGTCTCCATATTGACTCACCAGCTCTAGTGCAGGGGATTACTCAGTTCCCTGGGGTCAATGTGGTTTGCTGACATGTTTGTCTTCAGGGTTTCCTCTTTGCCCTCACACTTGACCCGGCAGTCCTTATTGTCTTCTCGCTGAAGGAAAACATGTTTCGTATTTCAGTTTTGAACATTATTTTTAGATGAAGACTTGAGCCAGGTCACAAAGCTCAGCACAGGGAAAGCCAGCCAGTGTCCTTGAAGCACCTTTTCCGCAGAGTGGCTCAGCGGCTCACACCTCCACTTCTTCCTCTGCTAGCCGTGAGGTTGCATGGGGAATTCCTAGCACAGCACACTTGATCAGATAGTAACAAGATGTTGGGAATAAATTGTGTCCTTTGGATCCCTGGAAATATGCCTTAACTCTTAGGGACAGGCCCATGGCCTGACAACCTGGAATGAGTTTGCAGTAGTTATTCTGGTCAAACAGCATTTACCAAAAACACACATGTATAGGGTATTGCCAAACTACACATTTTCTACACAAGGTCTCATAACCTCCTGAGAAACTATTAGCCCTGTAGCTAAGAGGAGGTGCCTGGTTGACTTCAATTCACACCATGCCCACACTTACACCAGCCAGCCTGACCCCCGTTGACACCATGCCCACACTTACACCAGCCAGCCTGACCCCCATTGACACCATGCCTACATTTAGACCAGCCTCACTGACCCCCATTCATACCACGCCCACATTTAGACCAGCCTCACTGACCCCCATTCACACCAC
>PVKW010039970.1:0-18872 GCA_004027895.1 Orientallactaga bullata
CTTGGCTAAAATGATAGGGTTAGTTTATCTCCTTGGGTTTCACTATCTTCTGGAAAAAAAAAAAAAGATTCTCCAAAGGAGAGTCAAGTCAGCATTGGTTAAATAGGATAGGCATTATTAATTTAGAGAGATTTGGATGGATGTAACCCTTCTTTTAGCCAAAGACTAGTGGAAGCGTGACATTTTAGAGCATACTCTTTGTCTCCATCGGATTCTGACCTGGTTTCTAGTTCCAACTATGGGTTCTTTTCCACTTAATGGATCTCTTAGCCAATCAGAAAGCCATCGGGTATCCGTCTAAGACATTTTTCTTTGTGTATTATTCATGTGTATATATGGGTGTATGTGCCATGGTGTATATGAAGGTCAGAGGACAACTTTGGGTTGGTTGACACAAGGTATCTTTCATTGTTTGCTTCTGGGAAGGCCAGACCAGCTGACCTATGAGCTTTAGTACACCCCCAACTTGACCTCCCATTGCTACACTGGGATTACAAACATGTGCCCACTGCTCATCTGGCTTTATTTGGGTGCTGGGTATCTGAACTCTGGTTGGCAGGCTTACAGAACAAGCACCTTTGACTACTGAGCCATCTCTCTAGCCCCCATGACACTTCAATGACCTTATAAATCTTATTTTCTCTGTTTTAAAATATTTTCAAAATTATTTTATTGTTTATTTATTGGAGAGAGAGAGAATGGGCACACCAGTGACTCTAGCCACTTCCCACTGCAAACCAACTCCAGACACATTCTCCACCATGTATATCTGGCTTAGGTAGGTTCTAGAGAATCAAACCTGGGGCCTTGGACTTTGCAGGCAAGTACCTTAATTGCTAAGCCATCTCTCCAGCCCTTTAAAAATATTTTATTCATTTATTTAGAAGCAAAGAGAGGAGGGAGAGAGGTGAGAGGGAAAAAAGGGGAGACAGGGGGGAGAGAGAGAGACATAGAGAGGAAATGGGTATGCCAGGGCCTCTGGCCACTGTAAACAAACTCCAGCCACATGTGCCACATTGTGCTTCTGGCTTTAAGTGGGGAATCAAACCTAGGTCGTTAGGATTTGCAGGTAAGCATTTTAACCACTGAGCCATGTCTTCAGCCACCCTTTCTCCATGTTAATAAGATATTTTTCAAACATAAAATAAGTTGCTTTTTTTCTGCATGTACATGTGTGCAATAGGTGAAATGTGTGTGTGGTGTATTCACATGTGTGTGTATCTGTGTGTGCTCCCACACGGAGACAGTACAACAATGTGGGGTGTCTCCCTCTATTACTTGTCTACTGTTTCCCGAGACAGAGATTCTTCACTGATTCTCAAACATTGGTATTTTTTTTGTGAGCCCTAGAAATTCTGTAGTCTATGTTCCCCCATGGGACTAAGGTTGCTGGCATACATGGTCATGTCTAGCTATTTATGTGGGTGCTGGAAGAGTTGAACTCAGCAGTCTAAGGCCCCCTGAGACTTTGTGTCTTAACTGCTAGGTGGTCTCTCCAGCTCTGCAGTAATTTTATAATAATTACCTCTATGGCAACTACCCATATCCTATCATTCATTCTTTCTTGGACTAGTTTGATCACTCATCTTATTATGCTGTTTTTGGTCATCACTCGTTTTTTAAAAATATTTTTTGTCTTTTCTATATTTTACCATTTTCTTTTCTTTGCTTTGCTTTGTTTTGTTTTTGTTTTTGTTTTTTTAAGGTAGGGTCTTCCTCTAGCCCAGGCTGACCTGGATCTTACACAGTAGACACAGGCTAGACTCAAATTCACAATGATCCACCTACCTCTGCCGTGTGAGTGCTGGGATTAAAAGTATGTGTCACCATCCCCGGCAGAATGTTTTTTATTTTTTTCCCCTGTTTTTGAATGTTCATGTTTTAACCATGGATTCGATACATATTGAGTTAGTTTTCTAAGATCTGGGTGCCTCAAGTAAGCCATTCCCCTGTATATTATTTTGTTGCATGTTAAAATAATAGACACGTGGACTACTAGCACTGGAAAACAGACAGTCATTATTATAACAAGCTCAGTCCTGAGCTTGAGAGGTTGCTATCGTAGACTTGGATTGTCTTTCATTTACAGGTATCTTTACATGATAGTTAATGATGACACCTGTAAATAATTATTGCAATAGACAAATGGCTTATTTATTCTTATAATATTCCTGAATCATTTCTGGTTCAAAATGCTCTCTTGAGTCATAGTGAGAAAGCTGTGTAAACTCTGTGTGTGTGTGTGTGTGTGTGTGTGTGTGCGTGCGCTTGCGCGCGCGCATGCACACGCGCATTTGTGTGGTGTGTATGCATGTGTGGGCACATTTGCATGAAAGTGGATAAAGCCACAGTCCTTTGTCTGAGACTCCCCTGTGCCTTCTGCAATATGTTTCTGTTTCTCAGCTTCTATCCAGACTCACTTAGGCTAGCAGAATAATTCAACAAAGTTCTTTAATTCAGTTCTAATGGTCCAACTGGGAAATATAAAAGAAACCAGGTTTGTAACTTGCGTCTTCAGCCTCTTTTTTTCTATTTCCATCACTCCTAACTCTTCATTCAGCTGCTCATAACCAACAGGCGAGTGGTAATATTTTAAAAATTGATTTGTGAAAAAAAATGTATCCATCTTATCTTCAGATGGGACCAATAAAAAAAGAGGTGTAGTGATAAAACTATTTTTGTGGGCTTCAAACTATCCCACAATAAAGAGAAACGTATGAATTTAACTGAATATTACTATCTGGAGTTTTAAATTTAGATTTTCCTGTTTTTCCTCCTAAGGAAAAGCAAGAATATTTGTATTGTAACAGTCTTCCTTACTTGATACTACTGCATTTCTTTATATACTTTTGCCAACATAACAAATAGTTTTATTATTATTTTCTTCTTAGAATGCTTTTAGTGACTAATTCTTTAGTTACCACTCTTTTTTTTTTTTATTCTAACAAATGCTCATTGCAGTCTTCCTTTCTGAACGACTTCGTCTACCACAGAGACATGACAGACATAGATTTGTCTGCATGCAGCTTATACATAATGGTATGCATTATTCTTCTGCGTAAAATGACGCATAGCTATAACTTCAGCACTTGGGAGGCTGAGGCAGTAGGATTGAGAGTTACTGGCCAGGCTGTTATTTTACAATAACACTAATTAAAATCTGCATAAGTCTCATCTATCTTATCTCATTATTTTTTCCAATTTGAAACAGAATTAGTTAAAATGCATTTGGGAATAATATATATTTTCATTAAGTTGCGCTCTTTGATTCCACCTTGCCCTTCCACCAGCCCAACTGAATGCCTTCTGTTTCCTCTCAACTTCTTTACTTCTGGATGGAAATCAAGCTTATATATCCATCACAAGAACTTTTAAATATTCAGCCTTTGAATGATTCAAGAAATGAGACTGAATTTGCAGTAATCCCTGCAAATATAAAGTGGGAAAAAATGCTTTGGAAAAGAGAGTCATTAAGGGAACCTTGTGCTGAGGCTCCACCATTCTCTCTGAGGAGGGGTCATGGGATGATCACAAATATTCCGGCTTAAAAATGTTCATGTCACAGTGGGGCAAAAGTGACATATTACAATGACTATCTGTAGCATTGTTCATATTTCCTTTACTCCGAATAAGTGGTTCTGCCAGGGGACACACGCCCTCTGCTTTCTTACATTACGTACCTGACTAGCTGCATTTATCTTGCAGAAGGAAGTTTATTTTGTAGGTTTATCCAAGCTGGTTCCTTCCTTTTCAGATGTCTGTTTCCTTCTCCTCCTCCTGCTCCTCCTCCTCCTTCTTTTTTAGTCGATTATTCCCTGTCTTCATTCTGTCCTTCAGTTTCCTACCTACTCAGACAACTCTTCAGCAGGAACTGACAGTCAGTGGGAGGGACCAAGTGAGTTTGGTATTTGTCATGTTTCTCGAGAGACTGAATTTGTTGTAAACCCTACAAAGATAAAGTGGGAAAAAATGCTTTGGAAAAGATAGTCATAAAAGGAGCCTTGTGTTGAGACTCAACATTCTCTCTGAGAATACGGTCTCCCTCATAAAGCATCCCAGGATCTACCTACAGCACTGCCTGGCATGTTCAGTGACTTGCTGTCTCCCCGGCTTGACAAAGTTGTACCGCACATGGGTTTCCCATATTTGACCACAGGTAGAGCTCAAAGATGTGGTGACATAGACTGCCTTATGGGTTATATAATTGTTTTGCATTGATTTAGATGATGATTTCATGGGGAAAGAGCCAATAAGCAGAATGATCCTGACAGATGATTATTAATATCACAACCTTACTTTCTTCTGGTGTTGAGACTGTCAGCTTCTAAACCGGGAGACATCTGAACCTGTTGCAAGCCGTGTGACTGTGTTGTAGATTTTTTATTTCCTCCACAGGTGTTAAAACAAAGCTGGGATAAGCAGATTTTGTAATCTTGAGTGTTTTGTGCCAAGCAGAAGCCGGACAGCCTGTTTTTTAAGGAACAGCTCACAAAGGCCAGATGGGAATTATGCAGAATATTGCCAGAGGCACCACATATTTTCACTCACTTATTTATTTGGTCTGTAGCCCAAGATCTATTTCAAGTGGTTGGTGGAGTAATAGAAAAATAGTAAACAAATATTCTGGGTCTTCAATTTTTGCACTAGCTGCATGAGAGTGGGTTTCAGGATTTAAAATAATCATGATTTTCTGGATATCAATACCATTTGCTAAGGGAACTAGATTTAGGAATTAAAACAAAAACTATAGACACTCAGATCTTTTTCAGTACTTCCACCTGAAATGTCTCTTAAGCTTACATTTTATGCCATTCATTTTCTATGTTAATATTTTCAACCATTGGCATGGGTTTCATGTGAATGTGCTTGTTTTATTTCCATGGCCTCATTTCTTCTTGAACAAGAGATACACTTATATGCAGGGCTAGTGCTTTCAACACTGTAAATAAATAGCACAGTTATGTTTATCATTCTGTAGGCACTTCTTATGAGACATGAAAATCTGATGTGGCATCTGACTTGACACATTGAGAAATAAAAACAACACAACACAAAGAAAACAGACACCTAAAGCACGTGTCCTTTTAAATGTATTATTCCAGGTACTTTTCTAACACGTGTTGTAGATATAGAAATATAACTTCTAGGGAAGTACAGTAATTCGCTCAGTCATATAGCAAATAATTTGTAGCATCAGCATTCATAGCACTGGGCTTGGAGGCATCTCAGTGGCCGAAAGCTCATCTACTGTGCATTAGAAACTGGGTTTGATTTCCAGCACCACAGACAGATATCCTGGTCCCTGCCAGTTCCATGAGACTGTGATTCTTCTCACAAGATTTAAAAAATATTTAAAATTCTCTGAAGATAGTTGCTAAAGCAAATGTGAGGCAGACAAATTGATGTAATCATGGGAGGCGTAAGATGCAACCCTGAATAGTGCTAAAGCAAATGGTTTGTAGTGCTCGAAGACGTGTCAACATGCCCAGGCAAGGCTGGGACTACTTGATGCCCAATGACGATGGTTATATTACTAGCAATTTCATGAAATTTTCTTTGGAGCCTCATCAAGTTACCATTCAAAAACAGAATTGAAACTTTGATCCATTTTCTTGAACTTTAGAGAAATCTGGATACACAGAGAGGAGGTTCTGGACTGAATGCGTCTTCTGGAACAGGCCATCAGCATGTTCTTTACTTTCTGTCAGTGATTCTCTGCTGTGGAAGTACAAGAGCTGGGATAGGCCAAACAAGCTAATAATAGCAATCACAGTGTGAACTTGGGCACTCCCCTGCTGCTTGTCTCTTGGGAGAAGATTCTATTCCATTTTTAATCTGACCAGAAATACAAACCCATTTCAGTCTCTCCAAGTCTCTTAATTTGAATCACACTGTTTCATTTTTTTTTTCCAAATTATTTCCCCCATGAGCACTGACAAAACACACGAAAACATGAGCATACAGGTGAAAATTGAAATTGTGTCTATTCTTTGTAATCACAATCTCTTTTAACACAGTAGGAAGCTTCTTGGGCTAATTAAGATTTTGGGATATGCAAGCCCAGATTGCTTGCTTGCAAAGAAAGGACTTTAATAGTGGAGAAGTAAAGCTGGCTGACCTCAGGGAATGGGAGTGGAGTGGGGTAATACTTTCAGAACTTATTCTGAAGTCAATGCATTTATGCTTTACTTGGCCAGATTCTGCTACGATCATTCCACTTTTGAAATGATATATTTTCCTTACACAAATAATTTTCAAATCCAGAGAAAAATATCTGGGAAATTATGACTTCTAAGACTACAGCTGAAACAATGTCAACTCAAAAGATTTGTAAATTGGGCTCTAAGTGTGAAATCCTTCCAGCTGTTTGAAGAGTCCTGAAAATGTATATGTCTACATGCTAGAATATAAAGAGCCTTTAAGTCCTCTTAATTATGAAGAAAGCAAATATAAGAACTAGGTTTATGAACTAGTTTAAGAACTAGGTCACAGTTTTAAATGGTTTTGGAAGTATATCTTCGTGTGGCTTTCTCATTTTTTCATACTAGTTCTTCAAAAACAAAATGAATTATATTCTATAGTAATCAACATCCTAAGTTTTAATGCTTTAAGCTATTATAGCCACAAAAATGTATTGATGTGTTTTTGGTGACATTGTTTTCCAGGGATGACACTTTTCTCCTGTTCCCATAGCAATTGTGTGTGGCACACATAAGCTCCTAGGAGGAAGTGATGCTCCGTTGGCTCTCTCTTCAGCCTCAGCTCATTTATTTTGCATAGACCTTTGGTCACTTACTCTAACTCCCAGGATGTAACTGATTGCCTGCCCAAATTCTCAAACTTAAGACTCTGTCAAAAAGTTTAAATCCGATCTCTATTGGTAAGAAACAGTTTGTAAACTTTAAAACTTTTGACTTTCAGTTATCATTTTGTATCCATGCAGGCTTCCATTGTATCCAAGGGATACAAGAATGTTTCCAGAAGAATGTGAGGTTATTTCGTTTTTCTGCTTTATCAGATGCAATGGAAGAGATCAGAGGCCATGGAAATTTGCCTGGTGCCTGCATCTTGCATACCTCCTCATCTTCTGAAAAAGTCTGACAAGCCTCATAGAACTGGAGACATACAAGTTCTTAAAATCCTCAACCAATTCTATCTTGCATTCATTTTCCATGCAATTCATAATGATTATGAACATGTAAAGCACCATGAAAAATAAGTGTGAAAGGATATATAGACTATTATATCACCTTTATCATCACTGTGAACAAAATATTTGAGAAGAAAAAAATAAAACAAAGGATAAAGATGATTTTATTTGCTTATAGTTCAAAGGACTTAGTCCATCATGGTGGGAGGTGTACTTGTTAACTTTCTCATTTCTGTGACAAAATACAACTTAAGGAAAGAAAAGTTTATTTATTTTTTAAAAAATATTTTATCTATTTATTGAGAGAGAGAGAGAAAGAGAGAGAGAGAGAGAGAGAATAGGTGTCCCAGGGCCTCTAGCCACTGCAAACAAAATCCAATTGCATGTACCACCTTGGGCATCTGGCTTATGTGGGTCCTGGGGGATTGAACCTAGGTCTTTTGGCTTTGCAAGCAAGTGCCTTAACCGCTAAGCCATCTCCCCAGCCCCAAGAAAAGTTTATTTGGACTCATAGTATGGTCCATTGTGTCAGGAGAGGCATGACAGCAGAAGCCAGAGGTAGCTGATCATATTACATCTTTAGTTAGGAAGCAGAGAGAGATGAATCATGGTGTTCATTTTGCTTTCTTTCTGCTCTTTATTCAGTTTGAAACCCCAGCCCATGCAATGGTGTCACACACATCCAGGGTGAGTCTTCTCTCCTCAGCTGAATGACACAGCCAGAAGTGAGCTTCATTAGTCTACTCAAATAAACTGTCAAGATTAATCATCAAGGCTATTTAAAAGCTTATTGATCTACTAAATTTTCAATCACTAATTTTTGCTGTTTGTATTCTGGCCTAATGAAAACTCTCAAGTTTTCCTTTTGCTTCTTGTGTCTACTACAGCCATTAGAAAATGATGTCAGTAGCAGAGGTGTCAGGTCTTCTCCTTTCTGGTAGATATTGTGTTCTGACTATGAAAGTGAAATGTTCTCATATGCTTATAACATTTATTTATAATTGTTAATAAAAATAAGCATCTTTGGTCTTTACTGCTACTACTTACAGTTTAGCATATGATTCTTATCTTATTTCCATGAACCTTTAAAGGAGAAATTGTGCTACAGTTAACAGTTATGGTAATAGTCTTAAGAAAGTTTGAAATAGCAAACAGTGAATTACCAGTATCATGTATGGTTTCAGATTTTGAATATGTATAAGTCAGCATTTGCCCATATAATTCAGATTTTTGGATACTACTCATATTTTTTTTCATTTATTTTTTTATTTTTGGAAAGAGACACAGAGAGAGACAGAGAGAGATGGAGAGGGAGACAGATAGAGAATGGGCGCACCAGCAGTCTCTCAGCTGCTGTGAATGAAATCCAGATGCGTGCACCCCCTTGTGGGCAAGTGTGGCATTGCGCCCTTGCGTCACTTTGCATCTGGCTAAACGTGGGACCTGGAGATTGGAACCAGATTCTTAGGCTTAGCAGGCAGGCGCCTTAACCACTAAGCCATCTCTCCAGCCTTCCACTCATATTTTTAATAACGCATTTTTATAAATGTATTTAGATAATTCTGTTTAGAACATACACATGGTGTTGGTCACATTGAAATAATCAGTCTAGAGCTAAAGAGTTTGCTTGGTGGTTAAGAACACTTCCTGTATAGGTATGAAGTTCTGAGGAGGCTTAAGAGATCACTCAGATTCAATCCTTAGGACACACTTAACCAGCTGAAAATGCCCCCATGTGTCTGTCACCCAAGTCCTGTAAACAATCAGAGACCTGAGAATCACTGGAGCTCATGAAAAAATAGCAGGCTCTGGGATCAGTAAGACTCCTGCTTAGAAAAGTAAATGGGCAAAAGAGCAGTGGATCAGGACTCTGCTCTAGCCATGTAGGCAAGCACATGTCAGGGAAGCATATGGGATACTACATGGGTACATACATTCACATACACACACACCCATACCCCACATTACATACACAAGCAAAAATAAAATAATTGGCCTTTCATATTAAGAAACTATGAGATCCATTGAAATAGCTCTGTATATTTGTTTAGTTTAGTAAATAAACTTCAGTAATGGTAATATATATTAGTTTTCCAGTAGCTCTGAGTCCAAGAGGCACAAGGCAAATGAAGTTTAGTCCAGGAAGCATTGATTAAACCAATGTTGTAGAACAACTCGAAGATTGTGGTTTTAGTTTTACTTGAAAAATTATCAACTAAAAATTCATTTGAATGAGATTATTTTACATCAATATGGAACAGTCAGAAATCAAGGCCATAAGGTTTGCGTAATAATGCTAAAACAATTCAAAGACTACAAACATTAGTTTTATGTTTTGTTTTCCATCTGTTGAGGGATCCTAGTATCCTATGGACTTTAAGGTCTACTGTATTCTGCTCTCATTTGGAAGGGAACTTAATAGATGAATTTTCCACTGGCCACTTTGAGAAATGATTTCCTTCTCTAGCAGGTGGCTACCCACATAAAAGACCAATGAAATGACTGCGACTTATTCTCTTGTAATTGACTTTCTGTTGTCAGTAGTCACTTCCAAAGATGCTCCCACTTTAATTCCCAGGAACTATCACCGTGATATTATGCAGCAAAAAGCTTTCAGTCCTAATTAAGGAAAGAGATCATCCTGGTAGATCCAATGAGCCTAGTCTAACCTAGTAGTCCTTAAATGCTGAGTGTGTTCTCTAGTTGGAAACCAAGCAGATGAGGCAGAAGGTGAGGTTAGAGAAGTTTGAAAGGCGAGAGCTTGCAGGGAAACATTGGCAGACTTAGGCATAGCCAGTGAGAAAATGAGGACTTCAATTCTATAATCATACATAACTAAATTCTGCCAATAAGCTGAATGAATCAAGAGGAGGCCCCCACACTGTGCCGTCACCCAAGAACCCAGGCTGTTGACATCTTGGTTTCGGTTTGTGATACCCAGAATGGAAAAAGAAGTCAGGTATACTGAAGATTCTAATGAACTGTGACATAGTAAGTTTCTTATGGTTTCATCTACTGAATCTGTGGTAATTTGTTCTGGGAATGGTACAAGAAGAATACACCTTCCATTGGAGTTTAAGACGTCCACCAGGAGTCTTCAGTTATAAATTATCCTATCTTGGAATTTGTGTGCTAGCATTTATATTTTTGTCAACAAGTAGTCTTTCTGATAATTGAACATTTCCTAAGCACTTTAATAAACCTTGATGATTCATTAAATTTTTGTCCTGGAAGTATTCAATGATTGAAAATGTTACTTCTTGGTATCCTTTCTTTGTGGACTCCGTGTGTATGTAGCATGGAGATGTACTTACAATGGTGGAGGCATCCATGCTATCACAAAAGTCCTACCTAACTATGACCCAGAAAATTCTCTGAATGATTTATATAAATAAACCCTGAGCAGGAGGGATACAGTTACTGAGCAGACCCAGTCAGGCAGGTTGGATTCCAACTTGATGTCCTTATCTAGGGCTTCCCTAAGTGGGTGACAAGTTTAGTATAAACCAGAAAACTGAGCCATCACGAAAGCTAATGGACCAGCCACTCAAAGCATGTCAAGTAGAACCGGAAAAGAACTTTACACTTGTATCTCCAGCCCAATAGTAAAGCCAGCGACAAGATGTATGCTGTTTAATCTGTTTGATTTCACAAGGAAATCTAAAACATCTGAAAGGCTGCTGAATGTAATGCCAAAGACACACTTTGTGCTGAACTCTCAACTTCATGTTCATTTCTGAGTCGTACAACTCTAGAAATCTGATTTTAAAACAATTATCTTGGCTTCCAGGGAATAATTACTTTAATGATCTTTTAAATATTTTCCCCATAAGATTTGACCTTGTTGTAAATTCTTTATTGCCTATTTATATGGCGATAGGGGATTAGGCAAACACTGCTCTTGAATCTTTACTAAGCTACAGGAAAGTGCCCAATAGATGGTCTGCATAATCACAGAGAAATATTTAAGGAGGAAATGAAAATTCAATATTTCCAGAACTTACAGAAGTAACCAAAGTAAATGATAAAACCAGATAGACACATTATGTCAAATGAGTATTTGAGGAGCTTTCTTGAAATCTCATTCGTTTTTGTATGAGAACTCAGGGTGGGAAGCTGTTCCTTTACAGTAACCACAAACATTTCAAAATATCTTAAAATTAATTTGGAAGTGATATAAATAATAACTGGAATTCTGTGATTTATTTATATTTTTTAACAAACATGTCCCCTATGTTATACTTAGAAGGAAATTTGGGGGGGGGCACTTCAAATCATGATTCACACTAACTAGTGATATTTATTGTATTTTTTAAAAAACATTTTAAAGATTTTAAGATCTAAGACTCACTAGATCACTTGTGAAAAGTCACTTTTGACATTTTGGCTTTCCTCCTCCTATAACAGATAGGTCATTGTATACTGTAACAGATAGGTCATTGTATGCCCCTAATGTTTTATTTATAGATTTAAAGGTAATGTCTGGGATATTTATTTGAATCTATAGCCAAAAAGAGATATTTTCACCACTCATATTGAAAAACTGAACTGAGATGCTGTGTATAAAGCAGCTCTGATGAACTATAAACTACTATGGTGAAGCAGTGTGAAGAAGCCGTCACTCACATACAGGAATGCAATACCAGACACTGAGTGTGAGAAATTCAAGAAGCTCTGTCAGTATGTATTCGAAGATGAGGTTTAGGTGAATAAAATTAAAATATATTATTGAATATGCTAATTTTCAATTCTGTCTGTAGTCCACAAGCATTTCTTGAGTCCTCCCTTTCTGCTAACACCTGTGAAAACTCTATTCAGCACGTTTTCATTTATTAACCCTTAAAATACTTGGCTCATCAGATGCTCATAAATGCATGAAGATAAGTAGATAAAGTAACATTATTAATAATACTTTTTTTTTTTTTTTTGGTTTTTCGAGGTAGGGTCTCACTCTAGCCCAGCTGACCTGGAATTCACTATGTAGTCTCAGGATGGCCTTGAACTCTCAATGATCCTCCTTCCTCTGCCTCCCGAGTGCTGGGATTAAAAATAATACCATATTAAAAACATAACATAGTTCAGACAAAAAATAAATAAATGGCAAGAAAGAAATCATAGCAGTGATGTATTGAGTAATAATACAACAGGTAAATAATGAATAGCATTTATAATAACAATGAATCTTCTAATTTACTTAAGATATAACCACATGCAGCTTTTATAGAGGAATTCTGAAATCCTCCTAGAGCACATAAAGTAATATCCAAATAAATAAAATCATATAGTATGCTTATGAATGGCAGAATTTAGAATTTTAAAAATAGAAATTCTTACCAAATTAGTTTAAAAATTCACTACAATTTAAACTTATAGTCTACAACGATGTTTGAAGACCTTGGAACATGTATTCTAAAGTTTTTAAGATCCAAGAATCATTAAATAAGCTGTGAAAAGAGGAGTCATTTTTGAATTCATATGTGGTTTCTTCATGTTAGTTCCCTGTTGCAGGAACAACTGATCCAGTCCTCAACTACTCCATCTGAAATCCACGGCCACATCTGTGTGTTTGTTCCCAAAGATGAACTTGCTTCCAGTCAAATATTAAGCATGGTAGAGGTATGAGGGCAAGCCCATTCATATGAGGCACAGAATGCTTCTGATAGTCAACTTTGGCTTTGGCATCTTCTAGTAGCCTAGCAAAACTTTTCTGAAAACTCCATACCAGCTCAGAGATTCTGCCCGACCTTTCTTCATGCTTCTATAAATGCTAGAACCTCTTTCATTGTTAAGGTCGACTACTTTTTGGATGTAGACTTAACAGGTACGTACATGACTAAAATATCTTACAAGACTCTGGCTTTCTGATCACTTAGGAACTTTCAGCTGTGGATGAGTTTCTCCCTGGGCTGGCTCAGCCTAAGCCCAGTTGGCAGGGTCCCCCAGCCCTTACTCTCAGCATGGATTCTTTATCCAGCAGCTCCTTGAACTTTTCTCTTTTCTTTCCACACTTTTTTCCCCCAGATACCTATCTGGTCACGTGGACTCCTGAGCTACAAGTGGCCTATATGCTTTTGGGCTCCACGTGGTGTGTTTCTCTTCTCACCACTTTATCTCTCCTTACCTCCCAGCCTTTGCCTTTCCGCACTCTTTTGTAAAATATAAATAAAATGTGGTATTTAAAAAATCATTCTTTTGAATGTGAAATTGCCAATTCTTTTGTTAGTTTGAAGATATGAACTCAGGGCTTGGGGGTCCCAGGAAGCAACCTAGAACCCCAATTTCCCCATTACAGAATGGAGGTTCCACCGAGATATCTTGATAATGATTTTTATACAAGTAGCCACATTTTTATTCAGTTTCCCCACTTTACTTCTCTGAGATACTGAGATACTAGTACACTCCAGCTACTGCTCCCATTGGTTCCATGGATACTTCAGATCCTTTAAATTTTACTCATTTATTGTAGCCTCATGCTGAGGAAGATAGAAACTGAACAGAAATCAGATTTATGGCTTACATTTCTCTCTCTACTAACTCTGCCATGGCTTCTCAGCCTGGTCTGCTCCCCCCTGTTGGGATCGGAGCCCTATTGAAATGCGCTATCATCTGAGGCCAAACTGGTATAGAGACAGGCAGGCCTCTTTGGTAAAGGTGACAACTTTTGTAGGGAGATGCACTGGGTTGAGCTTTTCAGACCCTGAGGTCAAACACCTCCAGAGTTTGTGACCTGGTTATGCTCCGCTGAGGGAGAGGGGCCTCATGGCCACATGGAGGCCTGGAACCAAAGACGCCTGACCTGAATATCTTTTAGGTTTTTTTTCCTTTTTCCGTTACAGGCCACTGTGCCATAAGACACACGGCTGCCTGTGTGTGGGGGGGGGGAGGTGGCGGGAGGATGCAGCTCCAACTCTTGCTCTGCCCATCCTTCAGCATAGGCCTAGACCTCACTGCCAGTCTGAGTCTGTAGGTCTCTGGCTGCCTAAATGAAGGGGGGGACTGAAAATGCTCCAGCCAAGCGCTTGACTGGAAAGGGTTTTTCAACAGGCCTGGGTCCTAACCACATGCCTCCTCCCCACTATAGAGCTGAGGCCTGCGGCTGTGTCAGCCTGGTAGGGGAGATGACCACACTGTCTCTTAGGAAATACAGGAACATGGCAAAGACATGCCTGATGGTGCTCACTACCTGCCGTGATTTTCTACCATAGTTCTCTAACTATAAATCATTTATTCATAGAGGTTTTTTTTTTAAATTTATTTTATTATTTTATTTATTTTTTTGGAGAGAGACACAGAGAGAGAGAGAGAGAGAGAGACAGACAGACAGACAGACAGACAGACAGAGAGGGAGAGGGAGACAGATAGAGATGGGCAAGCCAACAGTCTGTCAGCTGCTGTGAACGAAATCCAGATGTGAGCGCCCCCTTGTGGTCAAGTGCGGCATTGCGCCCTTGCGTCACTTTGCATGTGGCTAAACGTGGGACCTGGAGATTGGAACCGCTGGAGATTAGGAGGCAGGCGCCTTAACCGCTAAGCCATCTCTCCAGCCCACATAGAGGTTTTATAAACAGTAAAATGAGCTAGGCCTGATGGCACAGGCCTGTCGTCCTAGCTACTTGGGAAGCTGCGACAGGAGGATCGCCAATGATAGCCTGATTCCACATTTTTAAATCATGTGACTTTTAAATTGCTTGGTTAAAAACAAATTGGGGGGAAGGGGTTGAGTTAGGTAGAGTTTACACCTGAAGGTAAAAAGGGCAGGAAATTTCTTCTTATCTCTTGCCTACTTCCAAAGAACTGTTTTTTCACAAATAGTCAGGACCTTTCCTGGCAGGGAGGTCTTTCATAGATTTAAACATTGTGGTTGGTCACGTTCAGTGCCCGGAACTCTGTGCCAGAGCTAATCTCTTCCTGAGACATCCTCTAGCCCTAACCAACCAGCTGGCCCTCTGGCTCACCTGGGCCAAAAGACAGCCCGCCACCCTAAGGTTATAAAAACCTTTGCAAGGGGAGGGCAATTTCTGGCTCTCTGATGTCTTGGGAACTTCCAGTGGTGGGTGAGTTTTTCCTTTGGCTGGGCCTGGGCTGGTCTAGGCCTAGCCAGCAGGGCCCTCTTATCCTTTACTTTCAACATGTTTTTATTTATTTATTTATTTTCGTTTTTGTTTTTTGTTTTAGTTTTTTTTTCTTATCTCCTCCAGTTCCCCACATGGCAGGAGCACCTTGAACTTTCTTTTTTTTTTCCATAATTTTTCCCCAGATCCCTATCTAGTCACATGGACTCCTGAGCTACATGGCCCACATATGGGCTTTTGGGCTTCATATGGAATACTTCTCTTTGCCCCACTTTATCTCCCCTCACCTCTCAGCCTTCCCCTTTATGCACTCCTTTGTAAAATCTGAAGAAAATGTGGTATTTTGAAAATCAAATATGTATATATATATTGATATCTTACAAGAAGTAGAGATGTTGCTGTGACTGCTTGATGATATAGTTCGGCACTGGTTTGTGGAACTAGAATTGGATTGTGAGAGGAATTTGGAAACATCTGAAGATGTAGGCTAGCAAAAGTGGAGAATACTGTAAGCAGAGCTTAATGCCTTACTCTGGTTGGATCTCAGAAGATCCAAATATTGATAGAAATAAGGATAGTAAAAATTGCACTCATGAATGCTCAGATGGGAACAAGAACTCTCTTGGGAAATATAACAGTGGCCGTTCACACTACATTGTGGCAAAGAATTTGTCTACATCCTGTCCATTCCTTGGTAGTTTGTGGGGATCTGGATTTAAGGATGGCTAACTAGTCTGGGTTGAAATTTCAAGGCAGCTCAGTGCTGCAATTACCTTCTCATTGATGGGAAAACCCCCAGATCAGAAGCAGTTTATGGGAGGAAATGGTTTATTTCAGGTTTATAGATTCCATGGGAAGCTTCATCACGGAGGAAGAAGCTGGCTCACTTCATCATATATCCATAGCAGAGAGACAACAGCCAGCACTAGAAGGCAGGAGCTGACTCTGAACACACACACTAGGGCTGGACTCAAGATCCACCCCAAGTGACACACCTTCTCCAGCAGGATTCTGCCTGCAAGAGACTAAGTAGGAAGCTTAATCAAAAATACCTGAGGTGGCCAGGCGTGGTGGCACATGCCTTTAATCCCGGCACTTGGGAGGCAGAGGTAGGAGGATTGCCATGAGTTCGAGGCCACACTGAGAATACATAGTAAATTCCAGGTCAGCCTGGGCTAGAGTGAGACCCTACCTCAAAAAAAAAAAAAAAAAAAAAAAAACAACCTGAGGATATGGGACCATTTACATTCAAACTACCACACCCAACATGTAGCACACAGCAACTACTTTTAGCCAGATTTACAGAGGAGAATCAGAGGCAGAAAGTTTTGAAAAATTTCACAGTTTTACCAGAAAATTAGCATGATTGATTAAATTGAGGTTAAGGAAGGCATGGTTTCTGAAGAGATTATTTTTAAAAATCCAAGTGCTTTGGATTGGAAACTAAGAAAGAAATCTTTAGAGCTGACTTCAAGAATTAGCAAACCCTTACTCTTTGTGCCAAGTCATCTCTATTTGTCTGGTTCACTAGAAGAACAGAACAGTGTATAAGTTACAGAGTCACACAGAAATGGCACCAGCAATAGAATGGAGAACCAGAAAATTTATGCATGTCAACATGGACTCAGGGGAATAGTTTCAAAGCCTGAGTACTCAGCTCTGATGGCTCAGAGGTTTTATAGACAGTATGGCAGGCAGTGTGACATCACCTTTAATTCTTTACACTATTGGTGGGCTACAAGTTTCTAAGGCTACATGATTTTGGGGTCCAAACAAAACTTCCTTGGTGATAAGGAAGTACGAGTATAGAACAGAAAGATGTTTGTTCTGGGGTGTTTTTACCCATGGTTTGGTCTTGTAACATATCTTATTGACCCAAGATGAGTCTCAGTGACACAGTTGTGTTGGATTATGATAAGAATAGAACAAGGTTGTTTACATTCTTTTCAGCTTATAATGTGAGGTGTTTGTAAAACAGTGCTCAACACAGAAAAGGGGCGAAGAGCTTTAGTTTGAAATCTCTACCACACACACACGTGTGTGTGTGTGTGTGTGTGTTGTGTATAATATTAATAATATACATATTTGCATAATATATACCAATAGTAAAATATGTATACACACACACACACACATATACACACACACACATACATTAAAGCATACATGCGTGCATACATTTATAAGGGGGTTGATTAGATTAGCTCACAAGGAGGCTGGGTAGTTGAACAAAAGCTGTCCACATTCTGGAACACCAGAGAACTTGGTAGCTATTCAAGGCAGACAAGTGATACAGTCCTAGTCCAAGGCAAAGCTTGGAAGCCCCGTGAAGTTCACATTAAAAATCTGAAGAAGAGAGAGCTTGATGTTTTATGGGCAATGACAGCAGCAGTAGATGAGCTTGCTCAGGAAAAATGGAGCTTGTATTCACTGGCTAGCCCTTCCTTCTTCCCCTTTGTCTTCCTCCTGTGACTAATGTTCAGTGCAGTGTACATTCAGGGAGTCTTCCCCCTTTACTTGCTATTCCATATGGCAATGTATCTGGACATTCCCACTGGTACACTTAAAACTGTGCTTTGCTAATCTCCTAGGTATATTCCAAGTGCAATCAAGTTGTCAATATTGAGCATCACTGCCAAACACATGCATCAAAATATTAAAGACTGTCCATGGTAAGGAGTAGGAGAGCAACAGGGATCTGGAAAAATGAGGAAAAGCATAAAACACAAAAGAAACTTGAAGAGATCAATGCTGATGGATGTCATGTATGGTGAATAGAAGTAACTCAATTCCCAGTGTTTGATGTCCAAAGCAGATTTTAGAAGTAAGAAAAAAAATGAACCTATTTTCCACAGCCGGTTTTATTTCAATGAATTGCACTCTCAGCCTTTTCCTTCTGCCTGCTCATGTTCCAGTTACTGTGACAGGCAAATCTAGGAATTCAATGGAAAAGAGGAACCTAGTGTTAAATTAGAATATTTCTGTATTAGTTTTCTAATATTTATAATTTTTTTTTTCAAATTCAGTAGCATAAAGCAACACATAGTTGTTATGCCATCATTTGCCAAGTCAACATTCCAGTCATGAGTTGAGCTGTATTATCACCTGATGGTATCATTGGGTTGAAATCAAAGTGTATGGCCATGGTTGTTATTTTATGAAAAGGGTGGGGCTTTCGTCCAAGCCTTCCAGTTGTTGGCACAATGCATTTCCTTGTGATACAAGATTGAAGCCTTCAGTTCCTAGAGGTGACTTTCAATTTTTTCCCATGCATGGCAAGGCACTTTGCTCCCTTAAGGCCAATAGTCAAAGCTCCACTGATTAGGTCAGGCCCACTCAGGAGTCTCTGTTTTACTTAGCTCAAAATTAACTGATTAATGGCATCAGTTAATCTTCAAAATCTCTTCATCTTTGTTACATAACCTGGCCATAGGAGTGACATCTCATTGAGATACCAAGGCAGTATCCGCTACGTTGTTAAGCAGATGTGCCAGATACCAATAGTGTTTTCAGGGATGAGGAAGGTAGAAGTTGACACGGAGCTCTCATTTGAGGGGTAAAGAAAAAAAATGTGTGCTCATTTAATGAAAACGAAAACTAGAGTAAAATACAAAATGGTGGTTAGAGCTTGAGTGCTGACACCAAATTGG
>PVKW010039971.1:0-19054 GCA_004027895.1 Orientallactaga bullata
ATATTCTCTCTCTTAAATAAATAAATAAAACTTTTACAATAATTACTGGGTACAGAAATTTAGGAAAACACTCAACATGAATCTTTGGCTTCCATGTACATGTATACACATGTACATTGCATGTAGCACACACATACATGCACCCACACACATGAGCTTATATATATATATACCTGCATACCACACAAATACACACACACAGTGCATACATACCACGACATATATTGAGCAGCAGTGTTTTTTTTCTAAAAGTAAAAAACATGTCTAGTATTAGTAGAGAACAACTAATTTTGAAACATTTTAGGAAATAGCAAATGGCAGAGAATTATCTAAATATGAGAAACAGTAAAATGAGAGGAAACTGCAACCTATCCAGTCCATGAGAATGAACCAGACCTCTGTCTTCAGAGGCACTGGAAGTGACTGAGACTATTTGGAGGAGACACTGTATGGCTAAATGCTACTAAAATCTGCTGTTAAATTCATTCAAAATGCTCCAGAAATATATTGTTTCTTTAAAGTAATGAAAATATTTCAAATTCAAAATCCTGTGACGGGACAACACAAAGTGTTAGGATTTTTTCCCCCAATCAAAATGACTTGTGTGAGTTAAACATCTAATAGTCCAGTGCTCTATTGTTCCCTCTAAACAATCTATTTTCCTGTATTACTTCACTATAACTATCAAATACATTTTTAGAAAGTTTTTATGTCCACCAGAATTTTTGAAAACAGCCTCCAAACTGTCTTTTATCTTCCAAGGCGTAGAGTCCATTGTGGAAGAGGTGATAGAAAGAAGGTAAGAGCCAAAGGAAAGATAGGACTCCTTGCAATGCACTCTTCCAGACACAAGATGGCCTGGATATCCATGACTTCGCAGTGGCTGACCCTACCTACACAAGACTATCATAATAGGAGGAAAAGATGATGACATCAAAATAAAAGAGAGACTGATTTAGAGGGGTAGGGGAATGATGGAGAGTGGAATTGCAAAGGGGAGAGTGAAGGAGGAAATTACTATGGTTTATTGCCTACTAACTATTATGGAAGTTGTCAATAAAAAAAAATGTTCTTAAGGGAGAACTACGTTCTCTGGAGGTGAGTATGTGCTGCCCTCATCTGGCCTGGGACACCTGGGGACACTGGGTCTGCTCTGAGTTACTGAGAGGAATGAGCTCCACAGCTGTGCCAAGCTCTGCCCAGCCTCTACTGATTTGCATGTACCCAGAGCACAGCCCACTGTCCTGGGGTTTCTTAATAGGCTGGTCACACCCTGTGCAGGTGTCAGTCCAGTCAGGACTCTGCATAGACATGAGGGCCCCCACTCAGCTCTTGGGGCTTCTGCTGCTCTGGCTCCCAGGTAAGCAAGGCCTAAGTGGGAATTTGAGAATCCCACTGCGGTCAGAGATGCCTAGCTCTTTGGTGAGGTCCTCTTTCATCATGCTTCATTATGTAGTTATTTAATTATGTCTCCAATCACAGGTGCCAGATGTGACATCCAGATGACACAGCCACCATCCTTGTCTGCATCTCTAGGAGACAGAGTCACCATTACCTGCAGGGCCAGTCAGGGTATTAGCAAGGCTTTAAACTGGTACCAGCAGAAACCAGGCGAAAGTCCCAAACTCCTGATCTACTATGCATCCAGCTTACAATCCGGGGTCCCGACCAGGTTCAGTGGCAGTGGATCTGGGGCAGAGTATTCTCTCACCATCAGCAGCCTGGAGTCTGAAGATGCTGCCACTTACTACTGTCAACAATATTATAGTAACCCTACCCACAGTGATACCAGTCATAACATAAACCACCAGGAAAGCAGAAGTGTGAGGCTGGGCTGCCAAGTTGCTTCTTCTGAGACTTGCGCTATTGAAACAGTTTCTCAGATGTAGACCTGCTTCAAAGGACGCTCCCTGGAAAGGGGTTGTTTTGTAGAAGAGGGCAAAGAGATTTTTTTCTGCACCCCATCCTCTTTCTTCCTCTTCATCTCTAGCAACACAGAATGACAGCATGTTTCCTGATATAAGAGAAGACACAAGAATTACATGTGAGTCATCTTGGTTACAAAACCACTTGTGATTCATGCAGCCAACTACAAATGACTCTAGGCATTCAAATCACACATTCATTTAAATACAGAAAATTGGATTGTAAGCAGTAGCATTCAAAAGGCTGGGCTACTTTATTGTGAGACACAAGACAGAAATTATTCCATGGTGATTCTAGAGAAGCCAGTATTCATCTGCTGCAGATGGTGAAGGCTGCCTAACTGTGGATTCTCTGGAGCATAGGAACCACGTTGGGTGCTGACATTCTCAGCAGTCTGCAGTAACTCACATGTGGTTCTCAAATTCCCCTCCATCCACTGGTCTGCTTCTTAAGTACAGGTGATTAAAGATTCTGTGTGTGTGTGTGTGGCGGTGGGGGGGGGTAAGGTCTCACTCTAGCCACCTGGAATTCACTTGTAGTCTCAGGGTGGCCTCGACCTCAAAGAATCCTCCTACCTCTGCCTCCCAAGTGCTGGGATTAAAGATGTGTGCTACCACACCTGGCTCAAGATTCATCTTTATATGATTTTGTCTCATGGGAGGACACTTCACGCAGAAACTGTAGACAAACAGGGGATATGATAAAGCTATGGTTATAATGAGGAGTTGACCTTGGAAAGCTGAGTTTTTTTTTTTTAGAGTTTTTTAAATTTTTATTTTATTTAGTTATTAGAGACAGAGATGGGGGGGGGGGAGAATGGGTACGCCAGGGCCTCTAGCCACTGCAGTTGAACTCCAGACACATGCACCGCTATGTGCATCTGGCTTACATGGGACCTGGAGAATCGAACCTGGGTCCTTAGGCTTCGCAGGCATGCACCTTAACCACTAAGCCATCTCTCCAGCCCAAAAGCTGAGTTTTAAATGAAAATAAATTCAAATAGCGACAATAACAATATGCTACATTTATTATGATTTTTTTAAGAAATAAAATGACTATGTGGGTGTATCTATTTCCTAACACTCCTATCCATTTATGTGTCTGCACACAGAGTGACTTAGTTGCTGTTAGATATTTTTAAAAAAATTACAAAAAAACTCTTACTGGAAGCTTCCATAAATACAGACAATAAACCATGATAATTCCCTCCATACCCCCATTTCCCACCTCACGAATCCACATTCCATCATATCCTCTCCTCTTATTTGGTCTCTTTATTTTATATATCTCTACCTATCTATCATCTATATCTATCTATCTATCTATCTATCTATCTATCTATCTATCTATCATCTATCTATCTCCTTGGTTTTTTGAGATAGGGTTTCACTCTAACCCAGGCTGACCTGGAATTCATTATGTTGTGTCTGAGTGGCCTCAAACTCATGGTGATCCTCATACCTCTGCCTTCTGAGTGCTGAGATTAAAGGAATGCACAACTATACCCTCCTTAGTCTCTCTTTTATTTTGATGTCATCATTTTCCTCCTATTACTAAGGTTTTGTGTAGGTAGTGGCATACACGGTGAAGGCATAGATATTCAGGCCATTTTGAGTCTCGAGATCAATGTTGATCTCTGAATTACACATACACACAACTGAAAAGAGACACTCTATAACAAATAACCCTCACTAAAAACAAAATAAAGACATTGAATTATTTTTCTTCTTGAAGAATATAGGATAGAAGACCGTTGAATGATATTTAAATGAGGAGTGCATGAAAGTTAAACTCAATTCTATATTAGCCTATACTATACTTCTAAATTAAAATGTAAAGTACAAACATTTCCTTTATAAATACCAACTAAAAGAAGTTGGGCTGGAGAGATGGCTTAGCACTTAAGGTGTTTGCCTGCAAGGCCAAAGGGTCCTGGTTTGATTCTCCAGGACCCGCGTAACCCAGATTCACAAGGGGGCACATGCATTTGGAGTTTATTTGCAGCAGCTGGAGACCCTGGAAAGACCATTCTCTCGCTCTCTCCCTCTTTCTCTCTCTCTTTTTGTCCCTCGTTCTCTCTCTCAAATCACTAAATAAAATATTTTTTAAAAAATCCCAGCTTTTGGGAGGCAGAAGTAGGAGGATCACAATAAGTTTGAGGCCACCCTGAGACTACATAGTGAATTCCAGCAGGTCAGCCTGCACTAGAGTGAATCCCTATCGCATGGAAAAAAACAAAAAACAAAACAAACAAAACAAAACATTGCCGGGTGTGGTGATGCATGCCTTTAATCACACCACTCAGGAGGCACAGGCAGGAGAGTCCCTGTGAGTTGAAGTCCATAGGGAATTCCAGGTCATCCTGGGCTAGAGTCAGACCCTATGTGAAAAAAAAAAAAAAAAAAAAAAAAAAAAACTGCAGGCATGCCTTAGAAAATATGCATGAAGTCCTTCAGCATCCAGGGCAGCAATGCAGATCAGTTCCTTGAATCCACAGGGAGAAGTAAGAGCTCAAACATAGAGGTAAGAATGAAGCTAACAGAAATGTGTGCATTCCAGTTTTCATGACAATCAAGTAAAGGGAAAACAGCCCTCTTGTGCCAGCTGTGAGAAGATCAATCTCCCAGGTGAGTTACAAGAGCAATAATGTCCTGGAAAGAAGCAGAAGAGAGGCATGATGAAAGAGGACCTCCCCAAACAGCTAGTTAACACAGATTCCAATCACAAAGGGATTCTCAAATCCCCATTGCAGCCCTCGATTACCTGGGAGCCAGAGCAGCAGAAGCCCCAAGAGCTGAGCGGGGGCTCTTATGTCTATGCTGAGGCCTGACTGGGACTGACACCTGCACAGGCTGTGACCAGCCTATTAAGAAACTGCAGGACAGTGGCCTGTGCTCTGGACACATGCACATCAGTAGAGACAGGGCAGGCTGGGCAAGCTCACTCCTCTCAGTAACTCAGTGCAGACCCAGTGTCACAAGGTGTCACAAGTCAGACCAGGGCAACCCATACTCACCTCCAGAGAATGCAATTCTTCCTTAGGGTACAAATCATGACTGAAGATATTTTGGAGGCCATTTTCCAAACTCCTGATGAACATAAGCACTATTTGGAACAATATACTTTATAATTATCATGAAATAATATAGGAAATATGTTTACTGGGAATCGTAGTGTAGCCTACTATTAAATCTTTACACCATGCAAATATTTCTGATTGGGAAAATAACTTTGTGTTCTCACTTCAACATAATTTGAGTTTGAAATAGTTTTTGTCCTTAAACAGAAAATACATTTTCACCAGCATTTTGATGGAATTTAACAGGAGATTTTTAACTATCTTTACGATAGTAATTACTGTGTACTGATGGACAATACACTATAGTTTCACAATTAATACAGTGTCTGCAAATACTCTCATTTCAACCATCAGCTGAAAAGACAAATCTCTTTCTTCCTCGGGCACTAAGTAAGTTGCACTGCTATTCTCTGCCATTTTCTCATTCCAACACTTCACCTCTGTGAACTCTCGAATAGTACCAGTTGCCATGATTTCTTTAGCAAAAAAACAAAATTTCTCCTCAAAATATGTTCACATGATGCACTATAAATTCTACTGTTTGTATACTTGTGCATGTGTGAGGTGGGCATGTGTATGTATATAATTTCTGTCAGCAAGCCCCAGTTATTCTCAGGTTTCCATTCCCTGCTGGACTAGTTACAGATATGCATGGTTATACCCAGTTTTTGTTTTTTTTTTTTTTTAACATGGGTGCTGGGTAGTTGAAAAGAGGCATTCTTAACCTTTCCCTGTCCCTCATCCATAAGGCAAGCACTCCTCCTTGCTAGACCATCTTCCTAGCCTTTAAGAACTATAGTTTTAAACCAAGAAGAAAAATTAAGTCACAACCTAAAAAAAAACCTTCTGTATCTATCATTTATCTATCCTATCTATCTATCTATCTATCTATCTATCTATCTATCTATCTATCATCTATCTATCTATCTATCTATCTATCTATCATCTATCTATCACCTACGCTATCCTTAGTATTCCCATGAAAATACTAGATTCACATTGTTAACTTCAAAAATCCCTTTGGGGAGATATTTGCTGGAGTTTTGGACACTTACCAGTGAGTACACAGCTGAGAAACATGACTTCCTCTCCCTTAAGAAGATTTCTGACAAGAGCTCCTATGGGAGTGGTGGGTGTTGTGAGTCCCTCCTCCATCCTTGATGGAATGTTGGCAGGAAATAACAACTGACTTAATTCATAGGTGCCAAGGCCACCACATGCTCAGAAGGCAGCATTACACAGGACTGCTGTTCATTTTCCTTCCATCACACCCTTTATAACGCCTCTTCCATAATCATCCCTGAGCCCTGGAAGCCTTAATATAACTCAGTGGGACACACACACACACACACACAATAAATGAAGGTAGGAAACTGATTATTTGGGGAAAAGAAGGGGTTCAGTGGGAATGAGTGGAGGGATCTCAGATAAAGTTATTAGTGTGAAGAATGGGATCAAATTATAGTATATTCATGTATGAAATTGTAAAACTAAAATAAAAATAATACTTTAAAAATATGCTATGAAAGAAATGGAAAACAAAAAAATAAACCATCCCAACAGCTATTTAAAGTTTCTTTAGCTATTTTCATTGAATTTTGTGAAGTTTACATGATAAATTGCAGAAAATTGAAATCGCAAATGGTCCAGACTATGAACATGATAGGCCTACCTCTATTCACAAATTATAGATACTTTACCATAATTATTGCTATTTAGATTTGGATTCTTTTGATATATATATATATATATAATGTAAATAATACATATTTACATATGTAAATATTTAGAAATACTTTATTTCTAAATTTTGTGTCTTTCATTTTGTCATTCTTATTATTTTTGATACATTTCTGGTATAATTTCAAATGTGTTTTGGCCTATTTTATGGTTTGAGAGAGAAAATTCTCAATATTTTATTATCCAATCTTATGTTTGCTAATCAGATTTGGAGATAATTTATGACAATAAGCTATATTTATATTATTGTTGACTTTCTGAGAAATTTTTCATAAATAGCCGCTTTATCCTTTGCAAATGATTCTTAAATATTATAAAGATTATTCTATATCATTTTTATTAATTCTACCGTATGGATAAAAATACGTTATGTTAAAATGGACTGTGACTTATAAGGCATAATTAATTTGCTTCCATTAAATTGATAAAGTTCACCCTTTTATAAAAGATTTTTCTCCTTTTCCTGCAAAATATTCCTATACTGTGAAGCACTGACTGTACAACTATGAGTACCTGAGTTTTGGTCCCCAGAGCGCACACAGAGGCAGATGCAACTGCAGGTCCCTGTACACTCATGTGGTGAGAAGGGAGGCAGAGTCACAAGAGTCACATAGAAGCTTGTGCCTTCAGCGCATTAACTTATTTCTCAAGCCTAGAATAGACATGATGCATTTATAAAACTGTAAAGAATTATCTCTCAGAATAAGAAATAACAGCATGAGATTTCAATATACATTTAGAGCACCTGAGGGTATAGACACCATCTAAAAGTCAGTAGTTTGTAAAGGATCTTGTTAAATTTATGTATATGTAAAAAAGATGAAGATATGAAATTTGCAAGAATAGAGAATTGAAAAAAAAATACTAAGTGAGGCAACCCAAGTCCAGAAAGCCAAAACTCACATATTTTACTCATATGTTAGTTCTACCATTATCAAGAAGGGTGCAAGACTGAGAACAAGCCATTATTTGAGACAGGAGACCACCAGAGGGGAGCAGGTGGTGAGGAGAAGAGAGAAAGACCAGAGGAAACAGGAAGTATGAAGGCAGAAAGACGGCTTAGCTGAGGGGAGGTCACAAAGTGGAAGGACCAAAGGGAAAGATCAACAGAGAAACAAACAAAAAATAACTGTTTGAAAAACTCCACAATGAAATGTAATTCTTTGTATTCAATTTTTTAGAAAATATATTTTTGAGAGAGAGAGAGAGAGAGAGTGGGAGAGCTAGAGAGGGAGAGAGAGTGAGAGAGAGAATGGGCTCGCTGGCAGCCTCTCAGCCATTGTGAATGAATGCCAGACGCATGCTCTGCCTTGTGGTCCAGTGCGGCATTGCGCCCTTGTGTCACTTTGCATCTGGCTAAACGTGGGACCTGGAGATTGGAATGAGCATTCTTAGGCTTGGCAGGCAGGCACATTAACAGCCAAGCCATCTCTCCAGGCCGGAAGAAATATTTTTATTTGACAAAGAGAGAAAAGGAGTGAGAGAGAAACCTCCACCCAGTACAAATGAATTCCAGACACATGTATCACCTTGTGCATCTGGATTTATGGGGGAGCCGGTGACTCAAACGTTCGTCCATAGGCTTGGCAGTCAAGTGCTTTACCACTGAGCCATCTCTCCAGCACTCAATTATTTTTCAAAAATAAAAATTTCAAACACCATGGAACCACAACCTCTTTCCATGTGTCCATTACCTTCATTGAATTCCGAGAGGAAAGCACTTACTTTGTGGGATCCTAAGAGGATACTTTAGTTACTTTCTTGTTCCTGTGAAAAATACCCAACCACAAGCAACTTCTGAAGGGTAATGATTTATTATAAATAATAGTTCTGGGTGTTATGGTCCAACATGCTGGGAAAAGACATGGAAGCAGGAGCTGAACTTGTCTCAATTTAGGGACAGTTAGGGAACAGAGGAATGACAGGAAGTGGGGCTGGGCTATAATAAACCTCAGGGCCCACCTACAGTGACCCATTTCCTCCAGCAATGCTCATCCTCTTTAATATTCCACAAGTGATTCAAGCAGCACTTCAAGCTGGGCACAAATGTATTCAGACACATTAGTCTTTGGGGAACATTTTAGTTTCAAACTACAGCGTAGAACTTGTTAATTCTCTTTGAGTAAAGAAAAGAGGAGGGCTGGTGAGAAGGCTTACTGACTAAAATGTATGCCTGCAAAGCCCAAGGACCCTGGTTCGATTCTCCAGGTCCTATGTAAGCCAGATGCACATGGTGGGGCATGCGTATGGAGTTTGTTTGCAGTGGCTAGAGGCCCTGGCATGCCCATTCCCCCTCTCTCTCTTTCTTCCTCTCTCTTTCTCTACTAAATAAATAAAGTAAAATCTTTAAAAACTGCTTTTAAAAAAGATGAAAAGTTATCACACACACACACACACAAAACCTACTGATTGGTCTAGAAAGTCATAAGTAAGTGAGTCAAATGGAATGGCATTTATTCTGTATAAAAGTCCTTGACTGGGACAGTAATGCCTGTGAATTTGTCTCAGTACTAATTTCTGCAACCTCAGGTCACCAGCTAGAATTGTGGTGTCACCAATATGAGAGTGACAACAAATGCACAAAGAAGGAGGACTTGAATTGTGGTATACAGTAGATTTTCTACCTAATTGTGGTATACCCTAAAGAGTTGTATAGAAAAATTCACCAATTGTGCAGGGCCGTTCAGAACATTAGAACAGTCAGAACACTAATTGTGGATTTCTAGAAATGACAAAGCTCATCTCCAGGGAGAGAGCAATTGATGAAGACAACCAGTATTGACCCCTGGCTTCCATGTGCACGTAGTCTCATGTGTGTGTATACTCACCTCCACACACCCATACATATGCATCCCCATACACACACAAGCAAAAGAGTATTTGAAAGAGACCAAGTCTTCGTAGTAAATGGGAAATAGATTTCAATACTACTTGAATCTTTGAGCTCCAGGTTCAGGAAAACACCTTGTCTCAAAAAATAAAGTGGAGCGTGATTAAAAAAGACACTAACATTGACCTCTGACCTGTACACACACACACTTTGAAAATGACAATTCTTAACACTTGAGTTTCAGTGTACACAGAAAACATAAAATAAAGACATTGAATATGTTTTCATCATGAACAGTTGGATGAGATATAAATGATAAGTGCATGAAAATTAAATCAAACAAGGATTCTATATTAGGCTATAATTCAAACATAATGATAAAGTGAAACCATTACCTTTATGAAAACAAATAAATATCCATTTTATACCTAGACATGCCTTATTAAGAAATGCAAGAGGAAGTCCCTCAGCGTCCCACACAGTAACGAGAATTACTTGAATCCACAGAGAGAAATAAACAGAAGGAAAGGTATTCATTCAAACTTTATGATATTCAAGCAAAGGCAGGCGTGGGAAGCTCAGTGTCTTGAATAGGCTTCAAAAAGCAACGGCCTGGAAGGAAGCAGGAGAGGTATTTGGAGAACTGCAACATTGTGCCCACCTGGGCCACACAGTATGTGTCAGGCCAGCCTGAGACACAGAGTGAAGACTTGTCTCAGAAAAGATAACAACAGGGCCCAAGAGATGGCTTAGTGGTTAAGGAGCTTGCCTGCAAAGCCAAAGGACCCAGGTTTGATTCCCTAGTAACTACATAAAGCCATATGCACAACGTGGCACATGAATCTGGAGTTTGTTTGCAATAGCTAGAGGCCCTGGCATGCCCATTCTCTCTGTCTCACACACACACTTTTTATTTCTCTCTCCACCTCTCTTTGTTTCTCATGTAAATAAATAAAAAATTAAAAATTAAACAAGAGAACCATGATACTAAGTGAATGCCCATACTCAGCATCACACTCCTTTATCAGAGTTTTATGAAGCTATTGTACAAAATCATATCTAAGCCACTGGTGTCAACTAACAAAAATGATTTTTAACAGTTCTAGAAGACAGAAATCTCACTAAGTCTTAGGGAGAGTTGTGCACATTCTAATGAATTAAAGAGAAAGAACGGAATTTAAGGCTCACATTTCTTCTCTCCTGTTGTTCCAACATTCTCTGAACCATGCACTGTTCCTCCCATCATGCCAACATTCTGTTCTATTGTGGCATTTAATATCAATAGCCTAGCTTTTGTCCTACTGTAAGGACCCTTGACATCAAATTGGTCTTACCCACATGATTAAGTATATTCATCTAACAATATCACAAGCATTCTATAACTTATACCTGCAAAGTTCTTGTACACATGCAAATTATAGTTTGTAAGATCTAGATATTAGGATTTGGATAGCTATGGGAAGAAATAGAATCCATTATCCCTCCACCAGCAATTGCTATTCTCCCCTCAAGAAACAAATTAAAAATTAAATAAAGGGCTTGAGGGCTGGGGGGTGGCTTAGCAGTTGAGGCATTTGCCTGCAAAGCCAAAGGACCTAGTTTTGATTACCCAGGGCCCATGTTAGCCAGATGTACAAGGGGCACATGAGTCTGGAGTTCGTTTGCAGTGGCTGGAAGCCCTGGAGCACCCATTATCTCTCCTTCTCTCCCTTCCCTTCCCTTCCCTTCCCTCATTCTCTGTCAAATAAATAAATTAATTAAATTAAAATATTTTAAATAAAGGGCTTGAGACATGGCTTAGCAGTTAAGGTGATTGCCTGAAAAACCCAAAAACTCATTTTAATCTCCAGACTCAGTGATGCAAGCACAATATCACACATGAGCCACAAGGGGGTGCACACATCAGGAGTTAGTTCACAGGGGCTGAAGGGCCTGGCACCTGCATTCTCTCTCTCTCTCTCTCCTTCTTTCTCTTTATAAAAAAAAATTAAAAACTTAAATAAAAACCACAATGCAGATTGAGAATATAACAGAGGATGAAGAAATCTGAGTCTCATGGACCTAGTATAGCAGGGTTTTATAGGCTGGGGAATTCTTATTTCACTGCCTTTAATGGTTATTATTTTCTAGAGTCTCCTAATAAATGTGACATAGATGACAAATTTACTGATAAATCTCCTCTAGAGCACAATGGTCAAGGGAATTCAAATGTGTCTGAAAATTCCTTAATATTCTCACTTACCAATGAAAGAGCTATGGTAAGCCTTCAGAGATTAAAACATAAGGATTTACTTGTTGTGTTAGGTTGGGTCCAATGACAAGTATTCTGGGCCTGTTACCCCATTTATGAAGTGTAAAAATGAATAGCAGGGAGTAAAAGGGAGACAGGCAGAGAAGCTGAGAAGTAACAGGCTCTTCAGTAAGCAGTGACTTTTGAGGATGACAGTCTCCTGCCTACATGGGAATGGGACAACCTCTCTGTATTATTCCAGCTGAGGTGGAATGCTGTTGTCCTCTTCTTGTCCAAATCCATTGACAGTGTCCTGAAGGGTGAACATCCCGGGCCCCTTAGCATGTCAAGGGTGCAGACACAATGGTCTTTCAAGCTTTAAAGAGGACAGAGTGGTACAGGTAAGTGTACAGACATCAGCAGAAGTATCGTGAAGGGATGCACAGTATATAGAAATCCAATAAAAAACTAATAAAAAAAAAGAAATACAGTGAAGGGGATTGACCAAGACAGCAGCAATAGTGGTTGACCCAGCTATGAGGACAGGGCATAGTACGCTCAGTCTGAAGCAGTTATATCTTGAGGGATTTGGTTCATGACACGCTGTTTAATTGTACAAGTTACTGAAATACAGGACCATAGGCAATCAGCAGCTGTACATCCATGCTGAATACCACTGCCTGGCCTCCCACTGTCATGCTTCTGAAAGAGCCAGAATCTCTCCTCTGTAGATTATGGGCACTGACAACCAATCTGACAAATTCTCCTTCTCCTGATGATGAACATGGCTGGGTGGCAGAAGCAATGAGGTAAGTGTGAGATATGTGGTATCAAAATGTGACTTTTATGAGGATTCAAGGACTGCTCCAGCTTCATCTGCAGTAAATTGCTGGGAGGTTGAAACACTGCCTCCTGAAGATGCACACAGTGAGGATGCTTTCTGGCTTACGCTGCTGACAATGAGTAAAAGACGAGTAAGAAAGTGTCATTATTCAGCCTGGGAGATGGCTCATTTGGTAAAGTACTTCCCATACAAACAACAGGTTCAAGTTCTAATCCCCAGCCCCCAAAAGCCAGGGATGATGGCATGTACCCATAATCCCAGTGTTGGGAGGTTGAAACAGAGGGATTACTGAGGCCTGCTGCTCAACTTGACATGCAAAACTAGTAAGCTCTAGGTTAATGAGAAATTCACTCTCAAAAAGTAATGGGCAATGCTGGTGAGAGGGTTCAGCAGTTAAAGGTGCTGGCTTGCAAAGTCTGCAGATCCAAGTTCAATTCCCCAGTATCCAAAGAAATCCAGAGGCATAAAGGCATATAATCACACATGTGTCTGGAGTTGTTTGTAGAAGCAAGTGGTCCTGACACATCCTTTCCCTTCCCTTTTCTCTGTCTTTCTCCCTCTGTTTCTCGGTCTCTCTCTCTCTCTCTCTCTCAATATATATAAATACAAATGTTTACAATATAAATAATATACACAGCACGTAGAAAAGGCACATCATCAAAATTTGACTTCCACATGCATGTATACACATGTGCACATGCAATTCCCACATGCACCCATACACATAAACTTATAGTCACATATATATTTGTACACAAAAATGAGAATGTATAATACATAGGATGAACATGGGTTGAGTGGAAATATTTCTTTTTTTCTTTTTTTTTTGCTAAAGTAATCATGTCTACTTGACTATTCAAGACTTGATGCTGATGAACTGTAGGAAACTGAAAATTTATGAAGTAACTGTACACGAAACATCCTACACTAAGGAAAACTTGTCACCGATTTAGTCCCCAAGAAAGAGAGCTATATAATCAGATGTGGGAATAACTAAGTGAGACTGGTGGAGACATGGTGTTGAGTCCCACAATGCACATGACTTAGGCTACTAAAATGTACAGTTATATTTATTGCAAATGCTACTGAAAATGTATTTTCTATTAAAAAATAAAAATACTTCAAACCAAAAATATTTTGAAGGGACAACACAAACTTACTTTTGTCCAGTCAGAATTATTTGTGTGAGTTAAAGATTTATACTCCTCTGCTCAACTGCTTCCTCTAAACTATGCATTCTACAATACTTCATCATTACTAAAAATAGATTGCCAAATAATGACTATGCCCATCAGAAGTTTTGAAGAGAGATGTTTTGAAAATGGCCTCCAAAATGTCTTCCATCATGAAATGGTCATAAGGATGAAATTCATTCTCTCGAGGTGACTATGTGCAGCCCTGGCCTGGCTGTAAACATCTCGGGGCAGTGGCCTGCCCTGAGTTACAGAGATGAGATAGCCTGGCAGCTGCGCCCAGCCCCTGCTGATTTGCATGTGTCCAGAGCACAGCCCACTGCCCTGCGGATTCTTAATAGGCTGGTCACTCCCTGTGCAGCAGTCAGTTGCAGTAGGATTCAGCATGGACTTGATGGCCCCCACTCAGCTCCTGGGGCTTCTGCTGCTCTGGCTCCCAGGTAAGCAAGAGCTAGAGAATGAACTTGAGATGCCTAGTTCTTTTATGATGCTTTCATCATGCTTAATTATGCTATATTTTAATTATGTCTCCAATTCCAGGTGCCAGATGTGACATCCAGATGACACAGCCACCATCCTTGTCTGCATCTCTAGGAGACAGAGTCACCATTACCTGCAGGGCCAGTCAGGATATTAGCAAGTACTTAACCTGGTACCAGCAGAAACCAGGCGAAAGTCCCAAACTCCTGATCTACTATGCATCCAGCTTACAATCCGGGGTCCCGACCAGGTTCAGTGGCAGTGGATCTGGGGCAGAGTATTCTCTCACCATCAGCAGCCTGGAGTCTGAAGATGTTGCCACTTACTACTGTCAACAATATTATAGTGACCCTACCCACAGTGATACAAGTCATAACATAAACCACCAGGAAAGCAGAAGTGTGAGGCTGGGCTGCCCAGTTGCTTCTCCTGGTTACATGTCTGTTGAAATACTTTCTCAAATGTAGCTCAGCTTTGGAGGAAGGTCACTGGAAGATGTTCATTTTGTAAAAGAGGCCAAAGAGATTTTTCTGAACCCTAACTCTCTTTCTTTCTCTTCATCCCTAGAAATACAAAATGTCAGTGTGTTTCCTGATTTAAAAGAGGGCAAAACCTTAACATGTGAGATATCTTAGTTACAACATTAATTGAGATTTATACAGCAAAGAAGAAACTGTGTATTCAAAATACAAATTTACCTAAATACCCAAAATTGGTTATAAAGCTAAATCATTTAAAAGGATGGGTTATTATTGAGAGACATTTGAAAAAAAAAAAGTGTTTCCATGGCGACTCTACAGAAGACAATATGCATCTGCAAGAGAAAGTGAAGGACACCTAACTCTGGATCCCCCAGAGGGCTGCTGAGTTCTCAGCTGTCTGCAGTAGTGCACATGTGGTTCTCAAGTTTCCCTTCCGCCCACCTGGCTGTTTTATAAGCATCAGTGAATACTGAATCATTCGCCCATGACTTTTTTCTCAGGGGAATACTCCTTGTATATATTTACTTCTTAATTCCATCAGAAGGATGAATAATACATATGTTATGTAATGTTAAAATAGTGTTTGACTTGTACAATATAATGAACTTGATTCGAATGAATGGATAAACTTCCCTACTTTATACAGCATTTTCCTAAAGCATATCCGGGTATTGTGAAGCACTTACAATACAAGCATGAGTACCTGGCTTTTGGTCCTCAGAACCAACATAAATGAGGATGCAACTGCACCAACATTGAGAAGAGAGGCAGACAGGAGATTCACCTAGTAGCTCATACCTTCAGTGTATTAACTTATCTGCTCAATATCAGAATAAACATAACATGTTTATAACAATTTAAAGAATTACCTCTTAGAATATAAAATCAAAAGCATGAAATTTCAATATATATTTGTTGCTCTGTTTGTCTTTAACCTGAGGGTGTAGACACTATTAAAGTCATTCTTATAAATTTTCTTCAAAATTCCACTTATATGTAAAGAAAGTTTAGATTATGAAATTTGTAGGAAAGCAGATAGAATTGGGGGGGTGGGAAGAAAAGTTATCCTAATTGAGGCAACCCAAGCCCAGATAAACAAAACTGTATATTTTCACTCATATGTGGATTCTACTTTTTACCTTCTGTGTGTATGTATGTATGCATGTATGTATGTATGTAACTATAGGGTGTAAGACAGAGAACAAGCTATGATTTGAGACCAAGAGCAGAGACCAAGAGGTAGGAGAAGTAAGAGTGACATAAGCAGAAAGGAGACAAACTTGGTGGAGTGAGGTCACAATGATGAAGGAGTGAAGGGGAAGATAGGAATAGAAACTAAAATAATTTTTTACAAAACATCATATTGAAATCTAATCATTTTCATTTTAATTTTTTAAAAGACAAAAAAAATACCAATCAACACAACTCTATTGTTCCTTTTGTCCGTTATATTCATTTAAATTCAGATCAGAAGGCACTGAGTTTGTGGAGTCTTAGAGACTATGTTGGTTATTTTCTTTGTCCTGAGATCAAATACCAGACAAGAAGCAACCTAAGAGGAAAGGGTATATTCTAGATAATAGTTCTGGGGGCCACAGGCCAACAAAATTGGAAAGACATGGAAGCAGGAGCAGAGCTGGTCTCATTTCAGAGAGAGTCAGGAAGCAAGGGAAGAAAAGGAAGTGGGCCTGGGCTACCAGACCTCAAGGCCCACCTCCAGTGTCCCACTTCCTCCAGCAAAGCCCCACCTCCTTACTGTTCCACAACACTTAGTAACACAAGAAGCTTGGGAGCATGCTTTCAGACATATGAATTTAAGGAAACATTTTGCTTTCAAACCATATCATACACTCTATTTTATTTTATAAAACGAATAAATAAAAAAACCCAAGAGAGCCATAAAAGTCACCAAAGACATTAGTCAACTGGAATTGTATCTATTCTGGAAAAGAGTCTTAGATCTGGACAGTAATGTCCATCCAGTTGTCTCATTACCTACACTTTCCACCCAAGTCACCACCTAGGGGCGCATGTCACAAACATGAGAGTGGAAGCTAACCTGCTGTGGTTCTCATATCCGGTTATGACCATGTTACTGGGATAGGAAAGAAGAGACTTGATTGACAGACATAGACCAGGAACCCACAGCCTTCCTCACATCTATTATTGTGTCCCAGTGCATCTTGAGAACATTCTTCTGCTTGTCAAAACCTGCGTTTGGTATCAGCTGTATCAAACAACCTGAACTTACCTAACAAATCTCCATTTTCATCCCAGACTTACCGGAGAAACATGGCTCTTTTTACTTTATACCTTGACAACTTATTGAGAATAGGAATAAATTTTCAACAAAATCTATATTTGTAAAGTTCATGAACCACCATTAGATGCCAGACTAACCCCAAGGCCTTATCTTGGAAACCCCAGGGAAAGCATAAGAGATGCTTTCAAGCTTCTGTTACAAACACCAAGAAACAAGGTGCTCTCATCCTGTACAGGTATTCCATCCAAGAGGTCTACACCATCCCCTATCGAAGTAGGTAGTTCCTGGAGAAAATGACCTTTAACTGTGACACATAGAACTTGAATAATGACGTATTCCCTTTATGGATCAATGTGTGTTTCTTTGATTTTTCTGCCTGAGTCATTCTCTCCCACAATTACACTTGACTCCACACATCAGAAAAGTGATAAACATATTTATTACAAGAGACCAAGATTACTTCTGGGCAACAGAGAGCCTCACACTACAGATCACCAATTTGTGAATAATTGAGAATAATAATATTATAGGACTAATATTATTTTACCTCATTGATGAGTTTCACAGAACCCCTTGTGATAGCAGAACTGAGATGAAGATAACCCAGATAAATTTTGAACAAGACTGCTTAAATACAGTGCCCTTTCACCCCTCCACTCATTTCATTTTTTCCTGTATTTGAACCTGAAACTTACTTCAGTATCCCGAAGGTAGACTTGTGGTTCCTAATGTCCTTTATCCATTTACTTTTCTCACTTGGACATGTTGACTAAATCTTTTCTTTCTTCTTTCAATTACTGCTCAAGCCTTTAATTGGTCATTGAGACTGGGGGTCAAGGATTATCTGTTGGGGATACTGGAGGCAAAGTTTTGGTCTTAAGACTCCAGCAACACCAAGAACATGAATGTCTATGAGGAAAGCAGTAAGCCACCTGGGAACCAGCCTTAGGGAGAAGCACAGTGGAAGGCAGTAGAGAAAGCCATTGCAGACAAATATGTCGTCAGAGTGGTACTGCCCAAGCCTTTCAGAACTCATGTCATACCAGGTCGTCCCTGGAAGAACTCATGAAGCTTTGGGATATGATTTCACTCTGATGTGATTGGGCCTGCTTTGGATTAGTCCTTCCTTGTAGTCTCCTATTTCTCCATTTTTGGCGTGGGGTTGTTTACCGCCTCCTCCTTCCACCCACCACTGGTCTATGTTCAAAGTATTTAAATCTCTTTTAGCTTTTTTACTGTCACACAGGTACTTGCTGTGAGTCTCTGAAGAAACTTTTGTGTTGGCCTTTTCAGCAATGCACAGGATGTTAAAATATCATGACATATGGGAATGGCATAAATAGGGAAATGCATGTGTGTTATTCCAGATGAGTGGAGGAAGCAGGGAGTGAAAAACTCCTTCTGTCCTTCTCCATTAAATGTATGCTGTGTGATGCCCATCCTAGGGGCTGTGGTCTGATGGGGATGGAGGCAAAGAGCATGGTGACATACAGATATGGTTGATGGAATTAGGAGAAAAATGAGGGACAGAAGATAAGAAACCATCATTAACAGCTAATCCAGGCCAAAATACATTCCTGTGACCATGCCCACTCTGCTGCTTCTGATGAGAAAGGCTGGCATGGGCTAGGCAGGCAGAGTTGAGGGGATGAGGTGGTTAGGTCTTTGTCCTGGTTCCCCAGATATCACATTCCTTCACTACATTCATCCTCACTGAGAAACTGTGAGTTCTGTCCTAGAGACAGGCTGCTGTTTGAGTCGGGATGATATCCCCACTCACTGTTAACCAGTAATGAAATAGCAAGTATATAAGGTGCATTTTTACATATTATATAAGTGATACATATTTTAAGTACCAGTCCTTAGGAGATATTTTCTTCAGGTAGAGGACTGTGTGTGTGTGTGTGTGTGTGTGCGTGTGTGTGTCCCTATATCCATTTAAGCAAATGTCTTTTGAAAGTTCCATGGGAAAAACAAGGAAAGAAAC
>PVKW010039972.1:0-18852 GCA_004027895.1 Orientallactaga bullata
ACTGGACTATTGCTGGGATGGGGCCTGTGTTAGCTGTGAGGAGAACCGGCACCACCAGGGACTGGACTATTGCTGAGATGGGGCCTGTGTTAGCTGTGAGGAGAACTGGCACAGCTAGGGACTGGACTATTGCTGAGATGGGGCCTGTCTTCCCAGAATGTTTGGTCTTCCTCCTCAGATTAAGCCACATCCAACCATATACCCACTCACAGATGACGATGAGGATCATACAGAAGAGCTGAATGCCTGAGCCCAGCAGAGAGCTGAGGATCATGGGGTACTGGGGTGGTCTGAAGACATCACCATGTACAAGCTTCCACCCAGATTCCTCCATAGTGTCTTCCTGCAGCAAAGGGCAGAGAATGAGGCAGGTTTATAAGGAGATGCAGTGGCTCCTGCAAGGCACACCCCTATCAGACCTATGCCACTGACCCAACTGAGAGTCCCTCAGCTATCAACTAGCACCATCCTGACATGGGAAGATAAGTGATCTGAGATATGCTTCTCAGAAATATCCCATGGGAAAGGAGGCCATGAACAGGATGCTTGAAGTTGCATAAAAGAAAACTCTAATTCTACACACTTAGAATAAGGAAAAATAATGAAAACATATCAACACACAAATATGTTAATTTAATAGTTCTTGAGTGGAAAGAGAGAAAGAAGTGGGGGGAGGTCAGAGGACAACTCTGGATGTCAGTCCTTGCTTTCCACCCTGAAGCAGGGTCTCTCATTGTTGTTCTCTTCTACATTAGCCAGGCTAGTTGGCCCATGAATTTCTGGGCAATTCTCCTGTCTCTGTCTCTCTTTTCATAGTAGATATGCTGGGATTACAGATATCCACCAAAGCATTCAGCTTTTATGTGGGTTCTGGTGATCTGAAATCAGGTATGTTTGTGTACCAAGTGCTTTATCCACTTCTATCCCCATCTTCGGATGATAAAAATTTCCAGGCTGGCCTCAAACTCACAGCGATCCTCCTACCTAAGCTTCTAGAGTGCTGGGATTAAAAGCACGCACCACAACACCCAGCTTAAAAAAAAAAATTTCTGTGTGCACACACACATGCACATGTGCTAGGGTCTCTTGTCACTGCAAAGGAATACCGATCTGGCTTTATGTGGGTGGCTGGAGAACTGAACCCAGACTGGCAAGCTCTGTAAGCAATTGCCTTTACCCACTAAGCCACCTCCCTAGCCTCCTGGATGGTGACAGTTTTTTAATTTCTCTCTTTCGCTCTTTTTCAAGGTAGGGTCTTGCTCTAGCCCAGCTGACTTGGAATTTCACTGTGTACTCTCAGACTGGCCTTGAACTCAAGGTGATCCTCCCACCTCTGCCTCCTGAGTGCTGGATTAAAGGCATGTGTTACCACACCTGGCTGGTAAGATTTCTTTTTAAATATTTAATTTACTTAAAAAAATATTTTCTTTTTTAAAAAAAAGAAATACAAAAAAACTTATACACATTCACCATCTTCTGTATCTGGCTTATGTGGGTTCTGGGGAATTGAACCTGGGTCCTTAGTCTTCATAGGGAAGCACCCTAACCACTAAGCCATCTCTCCAGCCTGATGCTGTTTTTTTTTTTTTTTTTCAAGGTAGGGTCTCACTCTAGCTCAGGCTGACTTGGAATTCACTATGTAGCCTCAGGGTGGCCTCGAACTCACAGTGATCCTCCTACCTCTGCCTCCCAATTGCTGGGATTAAAGGCCCGGCTTTTTTTTTTGGAACATTTTTTATTTATTTATTTGAGAAAGAGAGAATGGGCATGCCAGGGCCTCCAGCTACTGCAAATGAACTCCAGGTGCATGTGCTACCACCTGTGCATCTGGCTTATGTGGGTCCTGGGGAATCAAACCTGGGTCCTTTGGCTTTGCAGGCAAGTGCCTTAACTGCTAAGCCATCCCTCTAGCCCGATGGGGCGATTTTATTTTTTGAGGTAGGGTCTCACTAGCTCAGGCTGACCTGGAATTTACTATGTAGTCTCAGGATGGCCTTGAACTCATGACAATCCTCCTACCTCTGCCTCCCAAGTGCTGAGATTAAAGGAGTGCGCCACCACGCCCGGCCTGATGGGTAGATTTTTAATGGTTCTTGGATGGGATGATTTATAAGCAATTTTTTTTTTTTATTATAAATGAAACCTGCTTTTACTTGTGCAAAAATAAGAAAAAAAAACTTGGTACATGTCATGAAATTCAAATGAACAGACAAATATTTAGTGTACAAAAAGTTAGATTACAAAGCTGGGTGTGGTGGCACATGCCTTTAATCTCAGCACTTGGGAGGCAGAGGTAGGAGTATCACTGTGAGTTCTAGGTCACCCTGAGAATACATACTGAATTCCAGCAGCCTGGGCTAGAGCAAGACCCTACCAAAAAAGAAGAAAAGAAAAGGGAAAAAAAATTAAATTACAAATACAGAAAAGGCTGTGTGTGGTGGTGTGCACCTGCAGTCCTAGTTCTCAGGTGAGTGAGGCAGAAGGATTGAAAATTCAAGACCAGCCTAGACAACATGGTGAGACACTGTCTCCAACACACACACACACACACACACACACACAAATAAGTAAGTATTAAAACAAAAATTTAAAGAGTGGTGGTAGTAATTTTCTGAGTTTAAGGACCATAGGTGTGTGCTTTATTCTAGTTTTAAAGTTTTAAATGACAAATTAAATTTTCTTTCTGTTCTCCCATTGCTTTTTTACTTTAAAATTAGAAACCAAGGCTATGCCTAAAGTTTTTACTGTAGCCGGGTGTGGTGGTGCATGCCTTTAATCCCACCAGGCAGAGGTAGGAGGATTGCCATGAGTTCGAGGCCACCCTGAGTGTCCATAGTGAATTCCAGGTCAGCCTGGGCTAGAACAAAACCCTACCTCAAAAAAAAAAAAATAATTTTTACTATACAAGTGTGAGGACCTGAGGTCAGCACCCATGTAAATGCCATAAATCCTGATGGGTGAGATGGCCTGCCTGTAATCCCCTGCTCAGGGGCAGACACAGGGGATTCTGGGCACAAGCTGGCCAGCTAAACTAGCTGAATCAGCAAACTCTGGATTTAAGTGACAAACTGTGTCTCAATAAAATAAAGTGGAGATTGAGGAAGATACCTGATGTCAACCTCTGGCCTCTACCTACATGGGCACACATGTGCACATGTACTCACGAAATGCATGCACACACACACACGTGAACAAGCACACAAAAATGCATGCACACCTCATATGTATACACATGAAAATAAAATTAGAAGCTTCAAACCCATCCCTTTGGGTGATTACATTTTTTTTCTATTTTTCAATGATTTTGAGGTTTACTATGAATGATCACACACACAAAACACACACAGTAGGTCTGTGCTCCACTTCCTGCCATTAGCCTGCCTTCCCTCTTCCATTCCAACCCACCCCAGCCAAGACCTCGTACAATGTCATCCTCCTTGTTATAGTTGGCGATGTCCTTCCGGAGGGTTCGGATGATAATCATACTCAGGATGCCTGAAACAGACGGGGTGGGGAGGAACGGTGAGTATGTTGACAGAGCTGTCTATACTTCAAGCCCTTTCCCAACAGGGCCTGGCCATGAGGTCACCTCAGCTCTTCTCTTGGGCAGAGGTTAATTCCAGCCAAATGGGAAGCAGTGCACAGAAAGTGGCAGCTGGGATAGGTGGGCATAGCCAAGGACAGTGCTTTTTGAGTCAGGGAAGAAAAACCCATGCAATCCCTTTACCAAGAATGCCCTGCCTGAGCGACCAACTCCCACCCATGAATCTAAGACTGACACAGGCACCTTCACTTCTCAGTCCTCCCAAACAGTCCAGAGACACCACCATCACTCCACCCTGACTGTCCTGTCTCCCTCTCTAGGCAGAGGTGTAGTGGTTAAGAAATTACCTTTTTCTTATCTTTCCTTTAAAACTCTTTGTGTGAGTGGTCTGTTTGTGAATGCATGTACAGAAGTCAGAAGACAACCTCAGGTGTTGGTCCTCACCTTCTACCTAGTTTGAGGCAGGGTCTCTTGTTCAATTCTGTGGTTGCAAAGCTAGCTGCCCTTAGACTTTCTAAGAATTCTCTTGTCCCTGTCTCCCTTCTCACTCTAAGTGTGCTGGGATTATAGACACGTGCTATCATGTCTAGCTTTATGTGGGTTCTGGGGATACAAACTTATGTCCTCACACTTACAAGGCAAATACTTTACCCACTGAGCCATCTCCTCAGCCCTAAGATTCATGACCTTGAGTTCTCTTTCTGCTTTCTGGCTTAGCTCACGGGGCTGAGATCTTGTAAAATGCTCAGGACCAGAGCTGGTCTGTGGACAAATACGCAACGGCCAGCACTACCTCTGCTTCTAATGACACGGAAATGACCAGCCTCACACCACCTCTACCCATCCCCCTCTCACCACCACCCAGCTTCCTGCCAAGCTTATCTCACCACAGGACCACAGTCTTGTTGGAAGAGTGTTTCTCTGGATCTCTGAACTGTGGCTCTTCCCTCTGTTCAGAGAGGCTTTCCACTTCTGCTCAGCTACTGTCTATTGACTGTTTATCTGTTTCTTAGCATTTGCCTCTAGACTGAGAGAGTAGAGACCAGGTTGCCTTGCTCAACACCAAATCCTCAATGCCTGGCACAGACTGAGCAGTAAGGAAGGCTGCTGAATGAATCAGTGATGATGTGCACTAACAAATGTATCTTTCTTCCTCTAGAGAGCTCACAAGAGCAGAGACTGACACTTGCTCATTTCTGTACACCTGACATCTAACACAAGGCTCTGATGTCTGTATCTGATCTACACCTGCCCTTGCCAACACTTTAGCAATCTCCTTAAGTGATGTGATGCCTCAGTCCCTCAATCCCGTCCCATCTTCTCCACCTTCAATCCTCAGAGCTCTCACCTGACAGGAAGAAAACCACAACGACAGAGTTAATGATAGAAAACCAGTGGATCTGCACGTCACTCATGGTCAGGTAAGTGTCCCAGCGAGAGGCCCATTTGATGTCACTTTCCTGGCAGGTGGGAGAAAAGGGTAAGGTCTCCTACTGGACAGATCCTGGCCCAGAGCAGACCCTCCTCCCTTGAAGAGAGCAAGCATTCCTTCTCACCTCCCAGTGCACAGAGTAGGTGAAGTACAGCTGATTCTCCTTGGTGGGGTCAATTTCTTGGGGTGAGGAGTTGGTCCCCTCAGGTAAGGTGCATGAACTCTTCTCATCTGTTTTGAGGTCTGAGAGAGACAGAGACTCAGTCTGTTCTCACAGTGATCCATGCTGCTCCCAAAGGGCTATTCTGTAGGTGCCCTCAAGGCAGCCTGTCTGTGGGGCTGCGGCCTCCAGAGTCTGAGTGGAGCTTGGGAAAACAACAACCAACTGTGGCTTTTACAATTAATTATACTTCCTGAAGTCAGGACCTTCCAAAGGGCCTTCAGGGCTACAGAGGCTTGTGGGGGGGGGAGGGGTGAGAAGAGTCCAAGCCTAAGTCTCCCCTTCCTCCTGCCCTCCATCCAAATACCCATGGACTCATTCAATCAGACTCATTCAACCTGCACAAAGTGGCACATGCTATCACATTTGCTCACTCACTCGGTCAGCTTCACTACTGTAGTAATCCAACCACTCAAATGCTTTTCCTTTTCATTTATTTATTTGTTCACTCGGTTACCCATCCCTTCATTCAGCTAACCAACATGTAGTAAGCACAACTATGGGCCAGCTACTGTGCTGAGTGCTGGAGACACAAACGGAGAGAAAAGGTGACAAAGTATAATCCTGAAGATCCACTGCAGGAGCAGGTTTATCCACACCCATAAACATTAAACTGCCTGTGACACACAAAAGGAGAGGCAGGATGGTGCTTTTTTTTCCCTTCGGTGCTCTTAATGTATAGATGCTATGCTTTATAAAATTATTGCCTGTGATTTTCGAAATAAATCTAAAATCATGTTCCACAGATGTTTATTGTAGTTGTTTTGTTTCTTGGGGTAGGGTATCACTCTAGCCCAGGCTGATCTGGAATTCACTATGCAGTCTCAGGGTGGCCTCAAACTCATGGCAATCCTCTGACCTCTGCCTCCTAAGTGCTAGGATCAAAGAAAGGCAAGCACCACCACATCTGGCTCCACAGATTAAAAAAATATATTTTATTGGGCTGGAGAGATGGCTTAGCGGTTAAGCGCTTGCCTGTGAAGCCTAAGGACCCCGGTTCGAGGCTCAATTCTCCAGGACCCATGTAAGCCAGGTGCACAAGGTGGCGCATGCATCTGGAGTTCATTTGCAGTGGCTGGAGGCCCTGGCATGCCCGTTCTCTCTCTCTTTCTACCTGACTATTTCTGTATCTCTCTCTCTCTCTCAAATAAATAAATAATAAAATATTTTATTTATTTGCAAGCAGAGTCACACACACAGAGATAGAGAGTGAGAAGGAGAGAGAGAATGAGAATATGAGAAAAAGAGAGAATGGTCACACCAGGGCTCTTGCAACTGCAAATGAACTCCAGATGCACAAACCACTGTGCACCTGGCTTTATGTGGATACTGAGGAACTGAACCTGGGCCGTCAGGCTTTACAAGTAAGTACCTTTAACTTCTGGGCCATCTATTCAGCCCCTCCATAGAGATTTTTGGTTTTTCAAGGTAGGGTCTCACTCTGGTCCAGGCTGACCTGGAATTAACTATGTAGTCTCAGGGTGGCCTCGAACTCATGGCGATCCTCCTACCTCTGCCTCCCAAGTGCTGGGATTAAAGGCGTGCACCACCATGCCCAGCCCTCCATAGATTTTTAAAATATTTTTTGTGGTGCTGAGAATTAAAAGTATGGCCTCATGCATGCAAGGCAGGCACTCTACCAACTAAGCTATATTCCCTAAGGCTTTTTAAAAATAGCCAGGGCTAGAGCGATTGCTCAGTGGTTAAGGCCCTTGCCTACAAAGCCTAAGGACTTGGGTTCAATTCCCTAGTACCCACATAAAGCCAGGTGCACAAGGGGGCACATGTGTCTGGAATTCATTTGCAGTGGCTAGAGGCCATGGTGTGCCCATTCTATCTGCCTCTTTCTCTGCCATAAATAAATAAATTTTTTTTTTAAGAGAGAGAGAGAGAGTGTGTGTGAGAGTGAGTATTGGTGTGCCCCAGCCCCAGCCTCTGCAATTGAACTCCAGATGCTTGTGCCACCTCTGTGCATCTGGCTTATGTGGGATCTGGAGAGAGATCAAACATGGATCCTTAGGCTTCGCAATCAAGCTCCTTAACTGCTAAGCCATCTCTCTAGCCCAAATGAAACATTTTTAAAAAAATTGTCAGCTAGGGCTGAGAGATGGCTTAGCAGTTAAGACACTTGCCTGCAAAGCCAAAGGACCCAGGTTCGATTCCCCAGGAGCCATGTGAGCCAGATGCACAATGTGGCACATGCATCTGGAATTTGTTTGCAGTGGCTGGAGGCCCTGGCATGCCCATTCTTATTCTTTCTCTCTCTCCCTTCCTCCCTGCCTCTTTCTCTGTCTCTCAAATAAATAAATAAATAAATAAATAAATAAATAAATAAATAAAATATAATAAAAATACTTTAAAAAACTGTCAGCTAATCACTACACTGGATAAAGGCCAGGCCTGAATAAAGTGTAGTGGTATATGTTTCTAATCCCAACATGCAAAAGGCTGAGGCAGGGCTGTGGATGTGTCTCAGTGGTAAAGTGGACATGTGAGGTCCTATATTCAATTTAAAAAGCACCACAGGAAGAAAAAGAAAGAAGGCTGGGCGTGTTGGCACACACCTTTAGTCCCAGCACTCAGGAGGCAGAGGTAGGAGGATTGCCATGAGTTCAAGACCACCCTGAGACTACACAGTGAATTCCAGGTCAACCTCAACTAGAGTGAGACCCTACCTCGAAAAACCAAAAAAAAAAAAAAGCCGGGCGTGGTGGCGCACGCCTTTAATCCCAGCACTTGAGAGGCAGAGGTAGGTGGATTGCTATGAGTTCAAGGCCATCCTGAGACTACATAGTGAATTCCAGGTCAGCCTGGGCTAAAGGGAGACACTACCTCGAAAAACAAAACAAAAGAAAACAAAAAACAAAAAACAAAGAAAGAAAAAGAAATGAAGGGAAGGAGGGAAGAAAAGGCAGAGAGGTAGGAGGATCATGTATTCAAGGCCAGCTTTGGGCTGCATATTGAGGGTTTGTCTCAAGAAAAAAAGAAAACAAAATACAAGAGGGCTGGGACATGGTTCAGTTGGTAAAGTGCTTGCCTCATAAGCATGAGCATCTGAGTTTGATTCCCAGAACCTACATAAAAGCTGAGTACAGCAACACATGTCTATAATCACAGTACTGGGGATGTACAGACAAGAGGACCCTTGGGGCCTGTTGGCCAGCTAGTGTAGCTAAATTGGTGAGCTTTAGGTTCAGTGAGACCTTGTTTCAAAAAATAAATGAAGAGCAAGACACTTGACATTGACCTCTGGCTTCTACACCTATCCATATACATGCACACTCACATAAATGTGTGCCCCCACACAAACATATATACACACACAAAATATGCATACATACAATAAAAAAAGAGAAAAGCCAAGCCTATTGCTTAACCAAAACAGGCAGGAGCTCTAAGGCTCATCAGAAATGGGCTGGGCCCTCAAACTCCTGCACAATTGTTGACTCTGAGCCATTTTAATCTGCCTGTAATCATTACCTACCTCCTGGGGTTGCACATATGTACTAGCCACAGCACAGCAGATGTCAACTCACCTTCCCTGTTAGCGTATAGTGACCTTTCTCTGGTTGAGCCTGTATGCCATACCTGGGCCTGTCAGCCAGTTCAGGTGAGAATGTGGAAGCCCAGGCCCATCCAGCCCTGCCCCTCTGGCCATACCTCCCCACTCACCCTCCAGCCTGATGCTCTGGGGAATCACCTCGAAGCGGACGACACGGTATGTGTGCTCCTGGTCTTCCTCCATGTCCTCTCGGTGGTAGTAAAGGATGAATGAGAGGTGATTGTGCAGGTAAATCTAAAATGGAGCATCAGAAAGAATAAAAAACAGATAGCAGCCAAAAACAGGAAGTTACTCAGGGAGACCACCACCACCACAGGCACTGGGTCCTTCCCTGTCTAGTATGCCTGGCTGTATCAACCTTCCAAAAACAACACTCTCTTCATGTTACCCTTTTGGCTACGGACCCTCCAGAGCTCTGTGAGGCTTATCAGATAAAAGCCCAGTTCCCTTGGCCTGACATTCAATGCTTTTTATCATGAGATCCAAATACAACAATATGTTATTATCTTTTTTGTTTGTTTGCTTGTTTAGAGAAAGTGTCTCTTTTCAGCCCAGGCGACCTGGAACTTACTCTGTAGCTCCAACCTGGCCTTGAACTCATGGTAATCTTCCTACCTCACTGGGATTAAAGGTATGTACCACCATACCCAGCAATTTTTCCCCCCAGTACTGTGACTGGGGATTGAATGTAGGGTTTTGTCCATGATAGAAAAACACTCTACCACTAAGCTATATCCCCAGTCTTTTTTAATTTTTAAAGGTAGCCTACAAAGTAATGGGTTTCATTATTATATTTCCTTCTTTCCTTTTTTTTTTGGTGTTTTGAGGTAGGGTCTCACTCTAGCTCAGGCTGACCTGGAATTCACTATGTAGTCTCAGGGTGGCCTTGAACTTCCTCCGGAGTGCTGGGATTAAAGGCGTGCGCCACCACGCCTGGCTCTTTTTTTTTGTTTTTTGGAGGTAGTGTCTCACTCTAGTCCAGGCTGACCTGGAATTCACTATGTAGTCTCAGGGTGACCTTGAACTTACGGTGATTCTCTAAACTCCAAATGTATGTGCCACTTTGGGCATCTGGCTTTACATGGGTACTGGGGAATCAAAACTGGGCCACAGGAGTTGCAAGCAAGCACCTTAACCATTGAGCCATAGTCCAGCCCTTGTTATGGCATTTTCACATATTGTTTTTATTCTTCTTCATCTTCCACTGCCCTCCCATCTGTCACCATCTAAGGCATTAGTTCACCTGGCCGCTCCAGCCCCTTACTGTACCATGAGCAGTCCCTATCCTGCACCTCTGTCCACAGCAATCATCACGACTAGAGTAGCATCCTTCCTCCTATACTCAATTGAAGCTTACTTTTTTTCTAAGTTTATCCCTTCCCCTCCATGACATCTTGAATGCAGAACTCCCTGGCTGATGGAAGGTAGCCAGGAGTCAAAATCCAAGGCCCCACACTGCCAAATCTCTTCAAGTCAGGACAGAAGCCCTCTGAGAACACAGACTGTGCCTCAAACAAAATGACTCTTTTTAATCCCTATGTGTTCAGTACAGAAAATTAAATAAAGAGAGAACAGAATTATAGTCTTTGCCATTATTGGCTTATTGCCATTATGGGCTTATTCTCAGGGGCTGTGCTGTGAAGTGCTCACAGATGGTCTGATTTTCAAAACAACCCCAGAGGTGGGCATCATTATTACATATGTTTACAATATGGAAATACAGTCTTAAGGCCATGCAAACTACCAGCAAGTGGTGGGGGCAGGTATCAAACCCAGGGAGCTACATGTTCTCAATCTTTACATGGCCCTTTCTCCTGCATACTGATGAAGTTCCAGTTTATGTTTTTAGTTTTAATTTTACAAAATAAGAACCTAACATTTTAGTGACTATACCTTCTCCCGCCCCCCCCCCTTTTTTTTAGGTAGGGTCTTGCTCTAGCTCAGGCTGACCTGGAATTTACTATGTAGTCTCAGGGTGGCTCTGAACTCACAGCGCTCCTCCTACCTCTGCCTCTTGAGTGCTGGGATTAAAGGCGTGCGCCACCACATCTGGTCCTTCCCCTCTTTATAGAAGGTACCAGAGTCTGACCCAGTGCCACAGACTTCTGGCAGATCATCTATCCAGAGGCATTGGCAGAAATGTGCCCTGGTGGACCTCCCCATTTTCTTCTGCACTGTAAGCCTAAGTAAACCTAAACCTAGAGCTGAATGTTTCTCCATTCTTTGTGGCCTCAAGTGGTTACAACTTGTGAGTTGTGGTACTTACTTAGCCCTCTGAGCTCATCAAAGACACTCTACCTTATTGACATCTGTAAAGCCAAGCCGGTAGCCATGTTCAAACTGCACATCTTTTTCCTTCTTCTTGTCATCGCTGTCATGGTTGTTGGAGTAGAGCTCCAGCCGGGTGGCCACAGGCAGGTTGTCGGCAATGCTAAAAATCCAAGACACTACTCAGTCACTCTGGTCCGCCTCTCCCTCCAGTCCTTCCCCTGTGTGAATTCCAAGCCAGCAGAAGCAGAGGATAACTTACAGGTGAACATAGTAGTCTTCCGTGATGCGCTCAGCCACCAGCCGGCTCTGCTCCACCGTCAGGGTCACTGGCTTGCTCGACTGACTGCACAGAACTTCACATTTCTTCTCACTGTTCATGAGAACCTGGAAAGGGGTGTTGACAATCCGGTCCCCTCTCAGCACCTCTCCTGCCATGAGAGAGACAGATGGAGCTCAGAGCTTTGAGCCCTGAGGTGCCTGAGGTAGCAGAGTCATGGAGCTGTAGATAGCCGGACAAAATGGGCTTTCAAGGGCTGGAGAGATGGTTCAGCAGTTAAGGCCTGAGAAGCCTAAGGTCCCAGGTTTGATTCCTCAGTACCTATGTAAGCCTGACGCACAAGGTGGTGCATGCATCTGGAGTTTGTTTGCAGTTGCTGGAAGCCCTGGCATGCCCGTTCTCTCTATCTGCCTTTCTCTCTCAAAATAAGTAAATAAATAAATATATATATTTTTAAAAAGAACTTTAGCAGTGTTATGGCCTGGAACCTGAAGCTCCACCAAATCTGTTTGTGCTCAGCTTGCCCCTCTAACTGCTTCATGACCCTTTCCTCCGCTATGCTCCAGCACCAGCAGATGTCTAGTAGCCTCACATGCTTCAGGGGTCCTAGGTGGCTTCCTGTGCCTACAGTGTCTGTCATTCCTGCTTCATGCTCTGGCTTTAAGCTTGGCTGCCCTTTTACTCTGTCTGGGAAACCCTTCCCAACCCTATCACCCTGGAGCTTGTCACTCACTCACTCTTTTTTTAAAATTTATTTTTATTAGATATGAACATACTTAGTATGTAAACAACACATGTTGGTTTCAACACATCCTTTCCCTCATCCCTGCCCCCTTTCCAAAGAGGTCCTCCTCATTGGGGATGCACATCAATCTCATGGGGACTGTGGGTCATGCATTGTGGGAGCAGCAGTCAATTATGGGAGAGAGGCAATGTCTCTGTGTATTAATGTCCCAACTTGTGGCTCTAACAATCTTTCCGCCTCCTCTTCCATAAAATTCATTGAGCCATGTTGGGTACTCACTCACTCTTGATCACCCTCTGCACAGAACCAACATTGTACAGTAACATGAATGCTAGGATTCCACACTGCCTACTATTGGGTCCTGCCTAGATTAGCAGTCCTGGCAAGTCACAGCTTCACTGAGTCTCAGTGTCCTCCTCCATAACGCGGGATAGCAGTCATACTCTCCTCAGAGAATTACAGTAAGAAATAAAGAGGTTAATCCTCTCCCAGACACAGAGCAGGTAGGCAACAAATAACGCTATTCTCATCATCACCATGACCTGTCCCCAGGCTGGCCTCCTGGCTACAATCCTCCTGCCTCTCTGAAGTTTTTCCCATGTCAGTGCTAATAGTTTGCACTGGGTGTTGATATGTTGATGCTTTTGGCTCCCCTATGGACTAGGAGCTCTTTTAGTCAAAACTTATTACTCAATGCAATGGCACACCCCTTGCTCGCCTGCTTGTTACCCCAGAGTAACCTGATGTCAGCTGTCACACAGGCACTGAGCAGCAGGGAAGCATCACTAAATGCAACTGTACTTTCATTCTGAGCTGCTCTACAATTCCACAGTGATGGTGTGAAACTGGGGAAGGCTAAAGGAGACAACACCAAGCCAACAGGCAGGACTATCACCTTCACATGCACTTGCCTACCAGTGTGGATCTGCTTGATCTATTTCTTTCTTTTTTTTTGGTTTTTCGAGGTAGGGTTTCACTCTAGCTCAGGCTGACCTGGAATTCACTATGTAGTCTCAGGGTGGCCTCGAACTCTTGGCGATCCTCCTACCTCTGCCTCCCAAGTGCTGGGATTAAAGGCGTGCGCCACCACGCCCGGCTGCTTGATCTATTTCTGACTACTTTAGAAGCTAGTCATTTACTTATTTATTCGCCAGTATGGACTGGGTATTGACTATGTGCCAGACCCTTGAGATACAACACTGATCAGACATTTTCCCAGAACTTATGGTGTAGTGTGAAAACAGATTTTGATTAAACAGAAAAGTGACAATACGCTATGTAACTTGTATACACAGGGGAGTAGGCCTAGGAAAGTTTCCTTGAGTTAGTAGTGCTTGAAGCAACTCTAAAAGACCACTTGTTAACTAGACAAAGAGATGGGAGCAAGTAATACAGAGATGACTTAGTGGTTAAGATGCTCACCTGTGAAGCCTAAGGACCCATATTCAACTTTACAGATCCCATGCAAGCCAGATGCACAAGATGACAAAAGTGTGTAAGGTCACACATGCTCACATGATGGAACACACGTCTGGAGTTTGACTGCAGTGGCTAGAAGCCCTGGTGTACCAATTCTCTGCCTCTCTCCCCTCCCCCACCCCAACACCCAGCATAAAGGTGTGTGTCACTACACCCAGAAAAAAAAAACTCCCTTACAGGTAGCAATTTTTTTGGTAGGGGGAAGTTCATGGTAGGGTCTTGTTCTATCCCTTCCTGACTTATGATTCACTTTGTAGTCTCAGGCTGGCCTCAAACTCATAGAGATCCTCTTATCTCTGCCTCACAAGTGTTGGAATTAAAGGCTTGAACCACCATACCTGGCAAGTATTACATTTTTTTTTTTTATGAGTGCATGAGAGAGAGAATTGGTGTGCCAGAGACTCCACTCACTGCAATCGAATTTCAGATGTGTGCACCACCTTGTGCACATGCACGACCTTGTACGTTAGGCTTATGTGGGTTCTGGGGAATTGAAACCAGGGTCCTTGGGCTACTCAGGCAAGAGCCTTAACTGCTAAGCCATCTCTCCAGCCCAAGTATTCCTTTTTTGAGACAGGGTCTCACTATTTGCCCAAGTGATTTCAAACTCTTGAGCTCAAGTGATACTCTGCCTAGTCTCTCCTTAGTTGGAATGACAGGCCTGTGCCTAAATACATATAGACTATATACAATAGTGTCCAGCACATATTATGTGGTAGATATGGGCAACTACCTTTATTATGGAAATCCTGCTGGGGTCCTTCTGGGAAAGGTTGAAGCAGTGTGTGAGAACTTACCCAGATTCTCTGCCTTGTAGGTTATTTTGATGGGCTGACAGAAGGGCAATGAGTAGTATTCGTAAGGTAGCTGGGTTCGAGAGCTGGTAAGCTTCACAGCCTGGGAGAAGGAGAAAGACTGTTATTCCTCAACCCAGCAGAAACCAAGATGATTGTTCTGAAAATCCTCCTTTGCACTCAACTCACACATCATTAGCCCACTTGGCAGCCGTGTAGCATGGAGCAAGCCAACTTTTTCAGAGTAGATGGCCTTGGTCTGTGTTCTCTGCAACTCCAGCATGGATGTGGATTGTTCCCTCTGCATGGTCCTCTAGCCAGGCTGCCTAGCACAGATGCTTCTATGATCCAGGAACATACTCACCTTGATTTCTACAGGGTCGTTCTGGTGGAAGTTTATTGGTGCAACCCCAGGTACATAGAAGGCGCTTGTATCATACGTGAGACAGAGAAGTAGCATGGTCCACAGCCACCAAACCTGCTGGAAGAGAGACTGTAATTGGAATGGAGGAGAGAAGTGAACTTTCCCTCAGGGCAGATCAAGTGGAACCCTTTGGTCTGTTTGCACTGATCCACTGTCTCTCCATTCTGGAAAGCCTGAGGCCCTTTTAAGTACCACTTCCCAAAGAATGCTACAAGGCAAAAGATTCTGCACTTCCAGAGACAGACCGTAAAATGAGCAAAAGAGAGCCAAACCTCCCCACTCCTGAGAACTGTTCTCTTAATCATTTCATGGCATATGTAGCCCTTTCCAAAATAGCTTGCAGCAAATAAAGTCCCGTGATCCATGATGTCCATCCACTCCTCATCCATCCCATCCCATTTCTTTGCTGTGCTGGGGATGAACTCAGGGTCACTACTACTGAGCTGAGGGTGTACCTCAGCCGTTCCATTCCTCTGTAAGCACTAGGCTCACTCTGTCAAGAGCTCTTGTTACCAATATATTTTCCAAACACCTCTTTCACTCCTCACTCAGCCCCACCTCAAAAACCTCCTTGCTGTTCCTTGAAATGATCCCTCTTTGAACTTCACCATTCCTTCTGCTGGCACTGAGCAGGCACTCAGTAAATATTTAATATGCAGAACCCAAGGCGAGCAAATCCAACTTCTGATCTTAACAAATCTCCCCAACATCTTCTCTTTCCTTCACTAATAATAGCATTTCACTGGTTAAGTAACTAGAACTATTTGATTTTAACTGTGTCAGTTATCATTTACACACACTAGAAATACCAGCTTAATTGTGTTTCTACTTCTATGTTTTACTGTTGCTTTTTCAGTTCCTCCCTAGATACTTGCAGCAGCCCCCGATCACCACTTTGCTATGTGGCCCCATCATCCATCAAGTCTGCCACATGCCAAATGCACAGATTTCTGACACACATGTTTATAGGCAGTTAATTACTGAGAATATCTGCCAAAACAAATTCATCTGCACCTTTACTTGGATTACAAACTGGAAAAAAAACTTTAAAAGTTTAAGGTTTACTCAGCCTAGGTGGGTAACCAATGGCTCTCTGGAAAAGAGACCTGCTCAATGGGAAGTAACTCGTAGCCAATATTGGGAACCAAGGCAGAATCCTATGGAGACGAATGTCATGGACTCCAGTGAGAAGCTCCCACCAGTCTTTGGCCAAAAGAGAGGCTTCAGCCATTAAAATCTCCCTTAAAACGACTATACCTATCCCCTTTAACCCCTGCTACTCTCACTCTCTGTTGGAGAATATGCTTTCTCTTTTATAAAAGGCAGCGAAAACTGGGAAAAACCAAAATCGATCAACATGACAAGAAAAGATAGCTGACTTCCTAGCATGAGATGAGCCACTTCTTGCATATCAGCCAAGGTCCCGGTGACACCACAGAGGAACTGGAGTTAAGCAAGAGTGCTGCTCTCACAGCAAGCCTGACTACATGTGCCAGGAAGATGGAGATAGACACTGAGGACATTCAAGACATAGCAAAGCAGAAATCCAGAAGCTGCTGAGAGCTTAACACTAAAGTAGACTTATAATACACTGCCAAGGCTCAGGTAACATTGCATTAAGACTGTAAAAGCCACAGGGTGGGAAGGAGTATCCAGAGGCATTGCACCCCTCCCACAATGGCTAACTACTGTATTCATAACCCATAACCCCATGGTGAACAGCAGTAACTCCACTGAGGAGGGCCCTCAGTGGAATGGGAGCAGAGAGGAAGGAATGGTACAAACACATGATTTGTTCATTCAACAATGTTCCTAATTAATAAAAATTAAAAAGCTTAAGGCTTGCCAGGCACAGTGGCTCACATGCTATCCCATAGAGAGGAGGATTGCTATGAGTTTGCAGCCAGCCTGGGATACAGTGAGAGCCTGCCTTAAAAAAAAAAGTAGGGCTGGAGAGATGGCTTAGTGGTTAAGGAGCTTGCCTGCAAAGCCAAAGGATCCCGGTTCAACTGCCCAGGACCCCGTAAGCCAGATGCACAAGGGGGCACAAGCATCTGGAGTTCGTCTGCAGTGGCTGGAGGCCCTGGCACGCCCATTCTCTCTCTCTCTCTCTACCTGCCTATTTCTGTATCTCTCTCTCTGTCTCAAATAAATAAATAAAAATAAAATATTTTAAGTCAGGCGTGGTGGCCTATGCCTTTTTAATCCCAGCACTTGGGAGGCAGAGGTAGAAGGATCACTGTGAGTAGGAGGCCACCCTGAGACTACGTAGTGAATTCCAGGTCAGCCTCGGGTAGAGTGAAACCTTACCTCGAAAAACAAAACAAAACAAAAATAAAATATTTTTAAAAAAGAAAAGAAAGGTAGGACTGGAGAGATGGCTTAGTGGTTAAGGCGCTTGCCTGTGAATCCTAAGGATCCAGGTTCCATTCCCCAGTACCCAAATGCACAGGGTGGTGGATGTGTCTGGAGTTTGCAGTGGCTAGAGGCCCTGGTGCACCCATTCTCTCTCTCTCTCCCCATCTTTCTCTCTCAAATAAAGAAAGAAAAGTGTGAGCTGGAGAGATGGTCCAGTGGTTAAGGCACTTGCCTGCAAAGCCTAATGCTCTGAGTTCAATTCACTGGTACCCATGTAAAGCCAGATGCACAAAGTGGTGCATGCATCTGGAGTTCATTGCTAGTGGCCCAGGCATGCCCATTCTCTCTGTCTCTCTTCTATCTCTCTGCTTGCAAATAAATGTATTAAGAAAACTTACGGATCTCAGCCAAGGCATGTAACCAGTGGTTCTAGCTAGGACATGTGGCATACATCCATAATCTCAGCCCTTCAAGAAGTTTATGCTCATAAGTTTCAGGCAAAATAGTGAGACCTGTTGCAAAAATAAAAACTAACCAAATATTCTCAATTTGGTGTACTTTTGCAGATGTATAGACTGGTCAAAGTCTTAAATAAAAGCAAAACATACAAAAGTTTTTTTATTTTAATTTTTTATTTGGGGGGGGACAGAGAGAGAATGGGTGCACCAGGACCTTCAGCCTGCTGTGAACGAACTCCAAACGCATGCGTCCCCTTATGGCACATGTGCAACTTTGCCTGCTTGTGTCACTGTGTGTCTGGCTATGTTGGGCCTGGAGATTTGAACATAAGTTCTTATGCTTTTCAGGCAAGAGCCTTAACTGCTAAGCCATCTCTCCAGCACCAAAGGATGTTTTTCTCCTGATTTGTTATGAACTTTTTTTTTTCCTAGTTGTTCGAGGTAGAGTCTCACTCTAGCCCAAGCTGACCTGGAATTCACTATGTAGTCTCAAGGTGGCCTCAAACTCACAGTGATCCTTCCCCCCACCCCCCAAGGTAGGGTCTCACTCTGGCCCCAGGATGACCTGACACTATGTAGTCTCAGGGTGGCCTTGAATTCATGACGATCCTCTTATCTCCGCCTCCTGAGTGCTGGGATTAAAGATGTGCACCACCATGCCCAGCTGTTATGAACTTTTTAAAGTATGTGCCAACTGAAATTCATTATGAAAGAAAAAATGTGACCCTGATAAAACAGTGACAAAGGCTAAGAAAGATTAATTGTTTTAGTAAGCAGAAGGTGGGAAGAATTAGAAAACTCTTTAAATGACAAGTCTAGAAGGTAGAACACTGCCTCGTGGGGTGCGGTACACCCCCACACTCTTTTAAAAAATTGGTTCAGAAGCTAGGCGTGGTGGCGCATGCCTTTAATCCCAGCACTCAAGAGGCAGAGGTAGGAGGATCACCGTGAGTTCAAGGCCACCCTGAGACTACATAGTGAATTCCAGGTCAGCCTGGACTAGAGTGAAACCCTATCTTGAAAAACCAAAAAAAAAAAAAAAATTGGTTCAGTTCTGGGTGTGGTGGCACACACCTTTAATTCATCACTGGAGAGGCAGAAGTAGAAAAATCACTGTGAGTTTGATGCCAGCCTGGGACTACAGAGTGAGTTCCAGGTCAGCCTGTGCTAGAGTGAGACCCTACCTGGGGGAAAAAAAACAGGCATGGTGGCACGTGCCACTCGGGAGGCAGAGGTATGAGGACTGCCATGAGTTTGAGGCCACCCTGAGACTACATAGTGAATTCCA
>PVKW010039973.1:0-18862 GCA_004027895.1 Orientallactaga bullata
TAGCTCAGGCTGACCCAGAATTCATTATGTAGTCTCAGGGTGGCCTCAAACTCTCGAAGATCCTCCTACCTCTGCCTCCTGAATGCTGGGATTAAAGTCGTGCACCACCACGCCTGGCCTGGCCTAATTTCTTAAGAACACAGTATAGGCACTAGGGCAGACTTCCAGAAAACAACAAACAACATACTTTCCAAGAAGCAAACTTAGGGGCTAGAGAGATGTCTCAGCAGTTAAGATGCTTTCCTGCACAGCCTAATGACCTGGGTTTGATACCCATGTCAATAAAGCCAGATGCACAAAATGGTGCATACATCTGGAGTTCTTTTGCAGTATTAGGGGCTCTGAAGTGCCCATTTTCCCTCTCTCTCATCTCTCTGTCTCTGCTTGCAAATAAATAAGTAAATAAAATATTAAATAAAAAGAATAAACTGGGCATGGTGGCGCATGCCTTTAATCCCAGCACTGGAGAGGCAAAGGTAGGAGGATCACCATTAAGTTTGAGGCTGCCCTGAGACTACATAGTGAATTCCAGGTTAACCTAGGCTACAGCAAGACCCTACCTTGAAAAAACAAGACAAAATAAACAAAAAACAATATGTAAAATTTAGCCAGATGTGGTGGCTCATGCCTTTAATTGTAGAACTCAGGAGACTGAGGTAGGAGGATTGCTATGAATTCAAGGTCAGCCTGGGCTACAGCAGGAATTCCAAGTCAGCCTGGGTTAGAGTGAGACCCTGCCACAAAATATACAAACAAAAAGAATAAGTAAATTTAGAGGAATATATTGAATGACATCACAGGGATACTATCAGAAAAATCTATACTGTGAAAGACACTATAGGCAAATGACCTGGTTTCCTTAGCAATAAATTGGAACAGAAAGGGGTAGAAGAAAAAACATCTTTTTTGCGGGGGGGGGGTGTTTGATTTAAATAAACCAAGTTTGCTGGGCGTGGTGGTGCACACCTTTAATCCCAGCACTCAGGAGGCAGAGGTAGGAGGATCACCATGAGTTCAAGGCCACCCTGAGACTACAGAGTGAATTCCAGGTCAGCCTGGGCTAGAGTGAAACCCTACCTTGAAAAACCAAAATAAATAAATAAAATAAACCAAGTTGGAAAGAAACAACTTCCTTAGACAGCTGGGAGAATCTGAATATTATGTACTTATTCTTTTTAAAAAGTTTTTACTTTTATTCATTTATTTATTTGAGAGAGAGAGAGAGAGTGGTAGATAGAGAGAATGGGCACACCAGGGCCTCCTGGCACTGCAAACAAACTCCAGACACATGTACCAGTTTGTGCATCCAGCTTTACATGGGTACTAGGAAACGGAGCCTGGGTCATTAGGCTTTACAGGCATGCACCTTAACCACTACGCAATCTCTCCAGCCCATATGTACTTGATCTTAACAGTTTATTTTTATTTATTTTTTTTTTTTTGAGGTGGGGCATGCTCTAGTCCAGGCTGACCTGGAATTCACTATGTAGTCTCAAGGTGGCCTCAAACTCACAACATTCCTCCTACCTCTGCCTCTTGAGTGCTGAGATTAAAGGCATGTACCACCATGCCCAGCAACTTGCACCATTTTCTGCATCTGGCTTATGTTGGTGGCTTGGGAATTGAACCTGTGTTGGCAGGCTTTGCAAGCAAGGAGCTTTAACTGCTGAGCCATCATCCCAACCCCTAAGCTTTGTTTTTGCTTTTTAAAATTTGAACATTTTCATAACTAAAACAAAACAAATCCCCACTAAAAGAAGTTCTAGAATTGAGAGATGGCTCAGAGGTTAAAGCATTTGCCCACAAAACCTAATGACCTGGGTTCAATTCCCCAGGACCCACATGAAGCTAGATGAACAAGGTGGCAGACCCATCTGGAGTTTGTTTGCAGAGGTAGGGGGCCCTGGCACACACATACACACTCTTTCTCTCTCAAATAAATAAATAAATAAATAAATAAATAAATAAATATGATATTTTTAGAAGTTAAGCTTTTGAAAAAAAGTTCTATCTTTTCAACAAACGGTCACATGACTCCTTTAAAAGCTTTCTGCTGCTTCTATGGTGAAACAGGTACATATTTGATGCCTTCTGCAGGACTTTCTGCTGGACAAGGGGTTACAAATGTCTTTCATCTGCACACAGGGGATGTGTGGTCAAAGGCAGATGGACTGCTCTGGTTTATTATTATTATTATTATTATTTTGGTTTTTTGAGGTAGGGTCTCACTCTAGCCCAGGCTGACCTGGAATTAACTATGTAGTCTCAGGGTGGCCTTAACTCACGGCGATCCTCCTACCTCTGCCTCCCGAGTGCTGGGATTAAAGGCGTGCGCCACCACGCCCAGCTTTATTTATTTATTTATTTATTTATTTATTTATTTATTTATTTTTATTTGAGAGAGAGAGAGAGAAAGAGGGAGAGAGAGAGAATGGGCGCACCAGGGCCTCTAGCCACTGCAAACAAACTCTAGATGCATGCGCCACCTTGTGCATCTGGCTTACATGGGTCCTGAGGAATTGAGCCAGGGTCCTTTGGCTTTGAAGGCAAATGCCTTAACCGCTAAGCCATCCCTCCAGCCCAGCTACTCTGTTTTACAACTGCACCATTTGAAAGAATCTCTGTTCTTTGTTTACTTCCAGATAAGCAATGTGGGAAGAACCAGGAACTGACTCACAGACAGGACTTTCAAGGGACAGCTTTGGTAAATGCTCAGACTTTGGGGAGCTGGTGGCTCCTATGTTCTCTGCAATTCCCAAGTCACCTGCACAACCCTCTCCCCCAGCTGTGTCTCTTGAGCCACCACTTCTCAACACTATGCTCTGGCACATACAGCCTCAGCAAGTGCAGAGGTGAACTCAGCTCAACTCCTGCCTTCCTGTAACCTCGTCCTCCCTTCTGCCACCAGCTTACATAAACACAGCTGTATCAGCAGCCCGCCAGCTGCCAACTCTCCTGGAAGATATCTGGCATTTTTCCTATCCTGTCTAAAAATAAGCCTCGGGCTCTCCTGGGCATCTGCAGGTGGTGTGCTCACTGTGACATTCTGGGCTTTTCTCAGGATGGTGTAATTCAGATATGTGGAATTGCTTATACCATGTTGAAGGCAGAAACTCTGCTCCCTCCCTTGGGAAATGGTCACATGTAAGATCAACTCTGAAAGTAGCCTTTTTGCCTATCCCCAGTTCTGCTGTTAGGCTGGGTCTATGGCTGGCTACTCACACTTCTTCGGTTATGGATATATATATATGTTTAGTTTTTTTGAGATAGGGTCTTACTCTAGCCCAGATTGACCTGGAATTCACTTTCAGGCTGGTCCTACTTCTGCCTCCTGAATGCTGGGATTAAAGGCATGCGCCACCACACCCAGCTATATTTTAAAAAATATTTTTTTTATTTATTTGAGAGAGAGAGAGAGAGACTATGAATGGGTGTGTCAGGGCTTCCTGCCACTGCAAACAAACTCCAGATGCACCAATTTGTGCATCTGGCTTTATGTGGGTTCCTGAGAAATCAAACCAGGGCCTGCAGGCTTTGCAAGCAAGTGCCTTTAAGGCTGATCCATGTCCCCAGTCTTCAGGACCATTATATTTATAATAGGAATGATGGTCTATGTTTCTTGGTTACAAGAATTAAACGATATGTGAGAAGAACTTTGGAGACATGTAATCCACTCCTACCCACCGTATGTTTGTTTGAGACAAGGTCTCACACTCTGAGACTCCGCCTAGCCTGGAATGCACTGCATAGACCAGGTTGGCCCATCTGCTTCTGCCTCCTGAGTGCTGGAATTACAAGCCTGCACCACCATGCTTATCTGTTCTTTTCATTTTTATTGCACACTCACACAACTCCTTATACTAAGAATCTCTCACTCAACAAATATTTGAGCATCTACTATGTGCTGGGTACCATTCAAGGACCTGGAAGTAAGGCAGTGGGTAAAACAGACAAAACTCATGGCCTTGTGGAGCTTATAATAGTGTTAAGAGATGGACAACTAACAAAACTGATCATACAAATCAATCTATAGAAATGGGTGTGGAGATCACACCTGTAATCTCAGCATTTGGGAGGTTAAAGCAGATGGACTTTGAGTTTGTCTGGGCTACAAAACAAAATCTTGTCTCAAAAAGGGAGGTGCTGGAGAGATGGATCATTGGTTAAAGTTGCTTGCCTGCAAAGCCTGATGACCCAGGTTTGATTCCCCAATACCCACGTAGAGCCAGATGCACAAAATGGCACATGCATCTGGAGTTAATTTGTGGTGGCTGGAGGCCCTGGTGTGCCCATGCTCTCTCTCTTTCTCTGTCTCTTTGCTTGCAAATAAATAAATAAAATAAAATATTTAGAAAATGGGGGGGGGCAGCATGGTGATGCATGCCTTTAATCCCAGCACTCAGGAGGCAGAAGTAGGAGAATCACCATGAGTTCGAGGCCACCCTGAGACTACATAGTGAATTCCAGGTCAGCTTAGGCTAGAGTGAGACCCTACCTAAAAAAAAAATTTAAAAAATAATAAAAAAAAGAGGCTATAGTGTATGATGGTGATAAACACTATATTGAAAAATAAAGGAAGGAGTTGGGTGTGGTGGTGCATGCCTTTAATCCCAGCATTTGGGAGGCAGAGGTAGGAGGATTACCATGAGTTTGAGGCCACCCTGAGACTACATAGTGAATTCCAGATTAGCCTGAGCTAGAGTGAGACCCTACCTTGAAAAACCAAAAAAAGAAAAGAAAAATAAAGGAAGGAATCGAGATAGGAGGTGCCTATGTGAGCTCTGGCGCTTCTTGTGGTTTGGTGGTATCTCTCTGCTTGGATCTATGAAAGGGAGCCAGTTTTTTCCCCACCAGGGATGGTATTTCCTTGGACTCTGTAAGCCTGAAATAAACCCCACTCCTCCCATAAGCTGTGTGTGGTTGGATGTTTGTCCCAGCAATGAGGAGCTGACTGCAACAAGCCCCTTATGTGTTTCAAATGTCACTACTAAGAAAATGAAGACAGCTCACACATGGGAGAAGATATTTGCAAAGCATGCATCCGGGATCTTCTTCCAATAGCTATGTGAATGAGCCCTCTTGGAAAGGGATCGTCCAGCCCCAGGGAAGTCTTCAGATGACCCAAACCCTGGTCAAATGTTTTGTAAACTAATTAGAGACCCTGAGCTAGATCCACTGCAGCTAAACTGCTCCCCGGATTGGAGGTGCAGGTCAGTGGTCAGTGGGTTGCCCAACATGTGCAAAGTCCTGATCCCCAGCACACCCTGCTTTAAATAAACCCAGTCCCAAATCCTTATCCACAGAAATTGTGAGAGAAACCTTTGTTATTTTAAGCTGATAAGTTTGGGGATAATTTTTAATAGAAAACAAACTAGCAATGGATAACTAATACACATGTAAAATATATGTTCTAAGCCAGATGTGGTGGCGCATGCCTCTATTTCCAGTACTCGTGAAGCAGAGGTAGGAGGATCACTGTGAGTTCGAGGCCACGCTGAGACTCCATAATAAATTTCAGGTCAGTCTGGGCTAGAACAAGACCCTACCTCGAAAAACCAAACTGAGTGTGTGTGTGTGTGTGTGTTCTATCTCCTACATCATCCAATTTCACTATGAAAGGACCTTTGCCAGACAAAGCATGTCATGAATATGAAGTACAATGCTTTTTTGCTCTGTTTTTTTCTCTCCATCCCCTCTGATGGTGATAAGTACACACATCTGAATCTGTTCAGACTTGTTGTTATGTAGTAAAACTGTGACATGGGGGCTGGAGAGATGGCTTAGCGGTTAAGGTGCCTGCCTGCTGAGCCTAAGAACGCTGGTTCCAGTCTCCAGTGGTTCCAATCTCCAGGTCCCACGTTTAGCCAGATGCAAAAGTGACAAAAGGGCGCAATGCTGCACTTGCCCACAAGGGGGCGCATACATCTGGAGTTCGTTCACAGCAGCTGAGAGACTTCTGGCGCGCCCATCTCTGTCTTCCTCTCCCTCTCTGTCTGTCTCTCTCTGTGTCTCTCTCCAAAAATAAATAAAACAATAAAAGAATTTATCTCCTGTGTACCAGACCCTGAGTTCCATTAAAAAAAAAAAAAAAAAAAAAAAAAAACTGTGACATGGGAGTCTTAGAACCATCCATGCTGGCCTGTCTTATGTGTTCTCACTTGATTTCCCTGGAGAATGGGCATTTTCACCAGCAGTTTCCTTGGGTCCATGTGAGGCTGTGCAATATTAAGTTTTTGAAATGCTTTCATTTTGTTACTGTCAGCTAAGAAACCAGGCTGGCTATCTGGACCTTTCTGTGTTCCTGGTTTGGGCAGGACTCACTGCTGTGTGGGGAGGACCTGTCAACTGTACTCTGAGGACACAGATTAAAAAAAAAAAAATCTCATCTTTTCCCTGGAGTGGGAGGGCAGCTGAGAGCATTTCAGATATTTTGAGATGAAACTGTTACCATGGGAATGTTTCCATATCTCCCTCTTAATAATGATGGGTAGAAACAATGAACAGTACAGCTCTCAGAATTCTAGAAATAGAGGAAACGGAAAGAGGGAAGGAAAATGAAAGCCGGAAGAACAAGCCCCAAAGGATGGCTTAGTTCAAACAGAACAGCCTGGCTCTATTTCTAGATTGTGGGGAGTTCACAGGTCAGCAGTTTTCTCCAAGGTCAGGTTTCTGTACAGATTGGAGATGGGTGGTCCTGAGGTGGGTGTAGACTCTGCAGTACTGTTGCAGGGGGGCTGCGTGGGTCTCTCTTTCCTTGGCTTTGCTGGTGGGGATGGGAGAAGTCAGAAAGCAGGAACCCTAACCCAACCAGATGCTTGTGTCCTAGAAAGAGGTCACTATAATGGGGCTCTCCATCTCTAGGACCTCAGACAGTCTGCTGGAAGCAGAACATGCTAGGGTACAGTCCTGTCCTGCAAATTCAAGAGGGTCTTATGTGTCAGGCGTGGTGGGGCACGCTGTTACTCCCAGCACTCAGGAGACAGAGGTATGTGGATCACCATGAGTTCAAGGCCACCCTGAATCTACATAGTGAATTCCAGATCAGCCTGGCCTAGAGTGAGACCCTACCTCGAAAAACAAAACAAAACAAAACAAAACAAAACAAAACAAGTGTCTTATGTAGTACTGTCTAACAAAGATTCTTAACCAAAAGGGGCCTTCCCCTCCACCCTTTGCTAGAAGCACTGTAGAGGCCCTCCCTGGGCACTGCCAGGTGAGCTCCTGCCTCTGCAGGACCTTGAGAAGGACCCATGACTTCAAATGATTTAGCTACAATAATTACCTTCTGTGGCAGACATTCTACTCTTGTCTGACATAAGCCCACGCCCTCTCTCACGAGTTGCCTTTGCAGTTTCTTTGTGCATTTTGTGGTTTGTTTTGAAAGGAGTACCCCCTGTTAGCGTGAGCCATCCTGCCCTCAAGACACTAGCTAGCAAGACATGCAGATTGCGCATCTCTCTGTTAGTACTTCTTCTTCTTTTTTTTGGGGTTTTCAAGGTAGGGTCTCACTCTAGCTCAGGCTGACCTGGAATTCACTCTGTAGTCTCAGGGTGGGCTCGAACTCATGGCGATCCTCCTAACTCTGCCTCCCAGTGCTGGGATTAAAGGCGTGTGCCACCATGCCCAGCTAGCACCTCTTAAATACCGCACAAGGAGGAAGAAATGAACCTAAGAGCAGGAGCTCACTTCAATCTTTGTCAGTTCACCAGGCCTGTTTGCTTGGAATATCAGAAATCTCTCTCTCTCTGTGGTACTGGGGATTGAACACAGGACCTGGTATTATACATGCATTCTACCAGAGCTGTACCCTATGCCCTTTTAATTTGTGTGTGTGCATGTGCGTGCGTGCGTGCGTGCATGCGTGTGTGTGTCTAGCCTTGTAGCTTAAGCTGGCCTTGTACTCACTAAGTAGCCCAGGCTAACCTCAAACTCACAATCCTACTGCCTCTTCCTCCTGATTTCTGGGATTATATGCGGGTTCCACCACACCTGGGTGGCATGATTTTTTTTTTTTTTTTTTTTTTTTGCGTGAATGTAAGCAGCACTTGAGCAAATCCTTATAGATGGCAGCTAGGAGTACATCTTAAGGCCCAGGGCTATACTGGATTGGGTGAACAAGCACCTAGTGAAGAAACATAGTCAACCCTGTCTCTCACATGCTCGGAAGCTCACACTTTCTGTACTAAACATTATGACCCAGAAGAAATCAGTTTAAAATTTTCACCTAGCATAGAATTAAGCTTAGGAAAGGGGACATAACAGGAATCCTTTAAAAAAGGTGACTCCATTGACCCAGAGAAACCCAACACAAGCTGGGGAGATGGCTCAGAGGTTAAAGGTGCTTGTATGTAAAGCCTTCTGGCCAGGTTTCAATACCCCAGTACTCTCGTAAAGTCGGTGGCACATGTATCTGGAGTTCATTTATAGTGACTAGAGGCCCTGGCACACCCATTCTCTTTTTCTCTCTCTCTCCCTCCCTGTTTCTCTCTCAGATAGATAAATAAATAAAATATTAAAAAGAAAAAGAAAATACCAGGAGAGACCAAGGCAAATTTTGCTAGTAGACTTTTCAGTTCCTCGGCTTTGGGGCCTCCATGGTCCTGGCCATATAAAAAGATAGGTATGGGCTGAAGAAGAAGGCTTAGCAGTTAAGGCATTTGCCTGTAACGCCAAAGGACCCAGGTTTTTTTTTGGGGGGGGGAGACAGACAGAGAGAGAAGGAGATGGAGACAGAGATGGGAGCGCCAGCAGCTTCTCAGCTGCTGTGAATGAAATCCAGATGTGTGCGCCCCCTTGTGGTCAAGTGCGGCATTGTGCCCTTGTGTCACTTTGCATCTGGCTGAACGTAGGACCTGGAGATTGGAACCAGCGTTCTTAGGCTTAGGAGGCAGACGCCTTAACCTCAAAGCCATCTCTCCAGCCCAGGACCCAGGTTTGATTCCCCAGGACCCACGTAAGCCAGATGCACAAGGGGGCACATGTGTCTGGAGTTCATTTGCAGTGGCTGGAGGTCCTGGCACACCCATTCTCTTCTCTCTCATTCTCTCTCTGCCTCTTTCTTTGTCAAGTAGATAAATAAATAAAATAAAATAAAATAAAGGACAGGCCTTTTTTTTTTTTTTTTTTTTTTTTTTGGTTTTTCGAGGTAGGGTTTCACTCCAGTCCAGGCTGACCTGGAATTCACTATGTAGTCTCAGGGTGGCCTTGAACTCACAGTGATCCTCCTACCTCTGCCTCCGGAGTGCTGGGATTAAACACATGCACCGCCACGCCCGGCTAATACAAGCTTTTTAAGTGACAGACGCCTTTTAATTCTTTCTCACTGGCTACTGGCCAGAAAGAGCTTCTTCCTTTGGGCTTGGATGCCATATTTTTTTTAAAAAAATATTTAATTAATTAATTTATTTGACAGAGAGAAAAAGAGAGTGAGAAAGAGAGAATGGGCATGCCAGGGCCTCCAGCCACTGCAAACAAACTCCAGACATGTACGCCCCCTTGTGCAACTAGCTAAGGTGGGTCCTAGGGAATTGAACCTGGGTCCTTTGACTTTGCAGGCAATCGCCTTAACCACTAAGCCATCTCTCCAGCCCCATTATTTTTTTTTTATTTGAGAGAAACAGAGAGAGGCAAACAGAAAGAGATTGAGTATGAGCATGCCAGAGCTTCCAGGTACTGCAAACAAACTCCAGACACATGTGCCACTTTGTACATCTGGCTTTATGTGGGTCCTGGGGAATTGAACCCAGGACGTCAGGCTTTGCAAACAAGTGCCTTTAATCACTGAGCCATCTCTCCAGCTCTTGCATGGTCATTTTTGGCATGGTTACTCCTGCTCCCAAAATGCGAATCCAAAAATGTGGCTGAATCCTGATAGCAAGGAAGCATACTTGCACCTGGCTAGCAACAAAGTATTAATTCTGGTATATTTCAGTGCCTCTTAAATGTAACGGCTGAGCACAGCTTCCATGCTACTTGAGTTGAACACCTGTTCTGTTCCAAGCACGTTAGTACACAGTGTATTTTCCAAATTCAGCTGATACTTTGACAGATTTTTTTCCTAAGTATGCATCTCAATTTTCACAGGCCAAGCTTGCAGCAGTTCCTTCACTGAGATGGTAACTCATCTCCAGCCCCAGAAGCATGAGCTGTGCAGGCACTTGAACTCTTCAGGACAATGAACCAAACTACTCTTTCTTTCTTTCTTTTTAAGATTAACACCTTTTTAATTTTTATTTATTTATTTGCAAACAGAGAGAGACAAAAAGAAAAGATAGAGAGAATGGGCGCGCCAGGGCCTCCAGCTGCTGCAAACGAACTCCAGATGCATGTGCCACTTTGTGCATCTGGCTTTGAGTAGATGGGTACTGGGGAATCGAACTTGGGTCACTCGGCTTTAAGCACCTTAACTGTTGAGCTGTCTCTCTAGCCCTGAACTATTTTTCTCCTCCTCCTTCTTTTTTTTTTAGAGAGTCAGAGTCAGAGAGAGAGAGAGAGAGAATGGATGCCAGCCTCTCAGCTGCTGAAGTGAATGAACTCCAGATGCATGTGCCCCCTTGTGGCACATGTGCGACATTGCATGCTTGCGTCACTTGTGTCTGGCTAAATGTGGGACCTGGAGATTGGAACTGGTGTTCTTAGGCCTAGCAGGCAGGTGCCTTAACTGCTAAGCCATCTTTCCAGCCCCTGAAGTATTCTTTATGTGTGAATTATTTTGGGTGCAAGCTGAGTAAGACCTCTTCCAGAGAGCTTTCTGGGCACATCTGAACTAGAACAAATGTCAAATTCCCACCACATTTGATTTTACCTTTTATAGTTCTTATTGTTTGTCTCTTGCGATGCTTATTTACATACTTCCTCTCTCTGTGTTTGGACACTTTCCCTTGATTATTTCATCTTTATGTTGCACAACACCCAGCTCAGACTCTCATAAAAAAGAGGCTCCAGCCCAGCATAGAGGAAGATCACTGTGAGTTTAAGGCAACCCTAAGACTACATAGTGAATTCCAGGTCAGCTTGGGCTAAAGCAAGACCCTACCTCAGGAAAAAAAAGGGGGTGCGGGTTGGTGGGCTGGAGAGATGGCTTAGCTGTTAAGGCATTTGCCTGCAAAGCCAAAGATTCCCAGTTCAATTCTCTAGGACCCAAGTAAGCCAGATGCAGAAGGGGGTGCATGCATGTGGAGTTCGTTTTCAGTGGCTGGAGGCCCTGGTGTGCCCATTCTCTCCCTCTCTCTTTCTCTCTTTCAAATAAATAAATAGCCGGGCGTGGCGGTGCATGCCTTTAATCCCAGCACTCAGGAGACAGAGGTAGGAGAATCACCATGAGTTTGAGGCCACCCTGAGACTACACAGTGAATTCCAGGTCAGCCTAAGCTGGAGTGAAACCCTACCTTGGAAAAACCAAAACAACAAAACAAACAAACAAAAGGCTCCAAATACATGAATATTATGCATAACCAAGCAGTACAGAATCCTGCCCGGTGAGCTAAGACTAACAGGAAGAAAAGAGAGTTTAGGCGAGGCCAATGAGCTGTCCAGATGACTTGAAGAAAGCACAGACTGGAATCATTTAAAAAACACTTATTTATTATTATATGTGCATACATGGCACACACGTGGAGGTCAGAGTACAACTTTGAGATGTCTGCTCCATCTTCTTTGAGACAGGCTCTCTTGCCACTGCAAACCGACTGCTGGACTGTAAACTGAGACCAGCTGGCCCAAGAGCTTCAGCTTCTCCTGACTCTGCCTCCCATTGTCTTAGGTGTTGGGATCACAGATGCATATGCCACTCTGCATCTGGCTTACACGGATGTCTGGAAACTGAATCTGAGCCGGCAGACTCTGCAAGCAAGTACCTTTAACCACTGAGCTATCTCCTCAGCTCCAGGCTGGAATTCTGAGACCTGTGCAAACTGGATCTGAATTATCCAAGTCCTTGCCATTATGTAATTGACTTTGTTGAGGCCCCTCCCCATGGCTCAGTTGTTGAAGCCATCTCTACAGGAAATATTTTAGTTTTCCTTTAGTTTTATTTTCTCAGCCCAATAAGCTGCACTGGTGTCCAGCGTTTTTAGGAAAAAACAGCTTCAAGTTCATTTGTCTACTTATTTTTTTTTTTTAATATTTTATTATTTATTTGAGAGAGACAGATACAGAAATAGGCAGGTAGAGAGAGAGCGAATGGGCGTGCCAGAGCCTTCAGCCACTGCAAACGAACTCCAGATGCGTGCACCCCCTTGTGCATCTGGCTTATGTGGGTCCTGGAGAATTGAGCCTTGAACCGGGGTCCTTAGGCTTCACAGGCAAGCATTTAACCGCTAAACCATCTCTCCAGCCCATTTGTCTACTTATTGATTGCAAAAAAAATTATTAAGGGGGCTGGAGAGATTGCTTAATGGTTAAGGTGTTTGCCTGCAAAGCCAAAGGATCCCGGTTTGACTGTCTGGGACCCATGTAAGCCAGATGACCAAGGGGGCGCATGCATATGGACTTCCTTAGCAGTGGCTGGAAGCCCTGGTACACCCAATCTCTCTCTCTCTCTCTCTCTCTCTCTGGAAGCCCTGGTGTGCCCAATCTCTCTCTCTGCCTGTTTCTCTCTCTCAAATAAATAAATAAAATATATTTTAAAATATTTAAAAAAATTATCAAGGGCTTGGGAAATGGCTCACTGGTTAAAGGCACTTTCTTGTGACTTTTTGTTGTTGTTGTTGTTGTTGTTTTTTGAGGTAGGGTCTCACTCTAGCCCAGGCTGAATGGAATTCACTAAGCAGTCTCAGGGTGGCCTCAAACTCACAGCAATACCCTACCTCTGCCTCCTGAGTGCCGAGATTAAAGGTGTGCGCTACCACACCCAGCTAAAGGCACTTGCTTGCAAAGCCTGCTGCCCTGGGTTCAATTCCCCAGTACCTATATAAAGCCTGATGCACAAAGTGGTGCACAAGTCTGGAGTTCGTTTGCAGTGGCAAAAGGCCATTATCTCCCCACTACTGTGCTTGCAAATAAACAACTAAAGATACTGCCTTAGGAAGTGGATACAAAGTGGACAGTAAGTTGGACAAGGCCCTACTCTTACAGGACTTATATTCCAGCAGGGAGAAGACACCCAACAATCAAGGGCATATGCACAAGGCAAGAAAGGAAGAAGGAAGGCAAAGAAGGAAGGAAAGGCAGACAGACAGACAGACAGACAGATGGGGATGCTGACCATTCAGATGGTGTCAGACTGAGTTTCTGGGTGTCTTCTTAAGATTAGATGGTCTGGGGGCTGGAGGGATGGCTTAGTGGTTAAGGCGCTTGCCTGCAAAGCCAAAGGATCCAGGTTTGATTCTCCAGATCCCACGTAAGCTAGATGCACATGATGGCACATGCGTCTGGAGTTCATTTGCAGTGGCGAGAGGCCCTGGCACACTCATTTTCTCTCTCTCTAACAAATAAATTAAGTAAGCTGGCCACTTAGCTCAGTTGGCTAGAGTGTGGTACTAATAAATAAATTAATTTTAAAAGTATTTTAAAAATAGTTTAAAAAAAGATTATATGGTCTGGGAGTTCTCCATTTTGAAAAGGTGACATTTAAGTAAGATTTGAGTGACAAGTACAAGGCAGCGTTTTTGAAAAGCATGCTAAGAAGAAAAAGAGCAAAACAAAGGCTATAGAGTAGGTACAAGGCATGGTTAGTAAAAATGAGGCCAGAGAAGGGGGCAAGGAGTCCTCAAGTGGACTTTAAAATTATTTATTTTTGCAAGCAGAGAGAGACAGAAAGAAGAGAGAGAAAAGGCCAGACATGGTGGCGCATGCCTTTAATCCCAGCACTCAGGAGGCAGAGGTAGGAGGATCGCTGTGAGTTTGAGGCCAGCCTGAGAATACATAGTGAATTACAAGTAGCCTAGGCTACAGTGAGATCCTACCTCAAAACAAACAAACAAACAAACAAAAAACAGACAAACAAAGAGAGCACATTCTCCTGATGCTATTTTCCACCTGATGTTGGCCAGGAGGAGATGTCTACGATCTGCTCATGCCATTGTTTTCCCCTGCCATGATGGAATTTCCCACATCTGTAAGCCAAAACAAACCCTTTCCTCTCATAAGCTGCTCTTGATCTGGTGTTTTCTGCCAGCAACACGAACCTGACCGCAACAGTAATGTTGGTACCAGAGGAGTGGGATTGTTGCTGCTAGACACCTGATTCTGTGGCTTTGGCCTTTTGGAATTGCTTTGCCAATGTGGAAGGATTTGAAATCTTGGCCTAAGAAATGCCTTGCAGTGTTGTAAGTACAGCTTGATGGACTATTCTGGTCAGAGTTAAAAGACCTGAATGCAATAAGAACCATGGACTGTAAGTTTTGGCTTATAGGATAGAAAAAAGCTTTGCCTAGATTGGGCTAGAAGCAGTTTGTCTGAGAGGCTTGCTGTTATGCCTGTGTCCTGAGAACTTGTGCAGGGTTAGAAAAAAAGAGAGAGGGCTGGGGAGATGGCTTAGCGGCTAAGGCACATGGCTGAGAAGCCTAAGGACCCAGGTTCGATTCTCCAGGTCCCACGTAAGCCAGATGCACAAGGGGGCGCACACATCTGGAGTTCATTTGCAGTGGCTAGAGGCCCTGGTGTGTGCCCATTCTTACTCTCCCCCTCTCTCTTTCCTGCTCTCTGTCTCAAATAAATAAATTTTAAAAAAGAAAAAAGAGAGAGAGAGAGAGAGGGAATGAGCACACCAGGGTCTCTAGCCACTGCAAATGAGCCTAGAGTGCATGCACCACTTTGTGCATCTGGCTACAGTAGCTAGGAGGCTGGCCTGCATCTAGTGTGGGTGGAAAGTAGTGGTGGCCTCGCTCTTCAGTCAACATGTGCACAGCTAAAAGGACAGGGAAGCCAGAAAAAGAAGAGTGAATGCTAGGTTTCCCACAGATATCCTAGCAGAAATGACTCTGAATTTTAGTAGCAAGGGCTAGTGATGGTAATTTTGGAGTCAATGTTGTTCTTTTTGTTTTGTTTTATTGCGTTTCAAAGTAGGGTTTCACTCTAGCCCAGGCTGACCTGGAATTCATTATGTAGTCTCAGGGTGGCCTTGAACTCTAGGCGATCCTCCTACCTCTGCCTTGCCAGTGCTGAGATTAAAGGCATGTGCCACCACTCCTGGCTCCTCATGTTTTTCTTTAAATATTTTTATTTATTTAATAGAGAGAGAGAGAGTGAATATGGGCATGCTAGGGTCTCCTAACACTACAAACAAACTCCAGATGCATGGGCCACTTTGTGCATCTGGCTTTACAAGGGTACTGAGGAATGGAACTGGGGACAGTAGGCTCTACAAGCAAGCGCCTTTAACCACTGACCCATCACCCCAATCCAGATCTTGGTTTCTAAACATTACTTTCCAATAAAGGGAACCAGAGTTTCTTGAGGAAATGGATGATGGCAGAAGAAAGGTAGGAAAAGGTGCCTGGGAAGTGTTCAAATTGCCTGGAACATGTCATGGTACCAGAAAATAAGGAGGCACTAAGACAACCACTGGGCACATGTTGACTGGGTACATGAGCCAACCTATAGGCAAATCTTTGGTAACAGATGAACCATTATTGACTGTTGCACTCAGGTTTGCACTGCTGGCAGAAATCACGTGACCAAGAGCAGATTTTAGGGAAAAAAAGGATTTATTTTGGCTTACAGACTCGAGGGGAAGCTCCATGATGGCAGGGGAAAATGATGGTATGAGCAGAGGGTGGACATCACCCCCTCGCCAACATAAGGTGGACAATAGCAACAGGACAGTGTGCCAAACACTGGCAAGGGGAAACTGGCTATAATACCCATAAGCCGGCCCCCAACAATACACTGCCTCCAAGGGGTGTTAATTCCCAAATTTCCATCAGTTGGGAACCTAGCATTTAGAACACCTAACTTAATGGGGAAAACCTGAATCAAACTACCACATTAACCAACAAAACCAATTATGAAAGAATTTGGATTATATACAAATCCACAATATACATAATGGATTATAACCCAGAGAATAAATTAAATATCCACCAGTGCACACTGATATAAACCAACACCTGAATGAATAAATGAAAGAATGACTACTGTCCCTTGCAGTGCAATTCCACTTAATAAAAACTAGAAGGAATATGATGGAGAGTGGACCTGTGAAGGGGAAACTGAGGGGGGAGGGGAATTACATGGTTTATTGTCTATAATTACGGAAGTTGTCAATAAAAAATTTTTTTGAAGTAGAAGGAGCTGGTCGTGGTAGCACATGCATTTAATCCCAACTCTCAGGAGACTGAGGTAGGAGTATCGCCATGAGTTTGAGGCCAGCTTGGGCTACAGAATGAGTTCCAGGTCATCCTGGGTTAGAGTGAGACCCTACCTTGAAAATTCCTGCCTCCCCCCGCCCTGCCAAAAAAAAAGAAAAGGACAAGTAGAAGGAGCTGGACATGTCTCATACCTGTAATCCCTGCACTTGGGAAGCTGAGGCAACTTGTAGAGATCTAGGTAGGATATCACCTCTTCTTTTTCTTCCTCCTCCTCTTCTTCTTGCTGTTTTGTTTGGTTTTTGTTTTTTTATTTGAGAGAGACAGAGACAGAGAGAAAGAAAGGTAGAGATAGAGATAGAGAGAGAGAGAGAGAGAGAAAGAGAGAGAGACAGAGAATGGGTGTGCCAGGGCCTCTCAGCTGCTGTGAAAGAACTCCATACACGTGCTCCCCCTTGTGGGCAAGAGTGGCATTGCACTCTTATGTCACTTTTTGCATCTGGCTAAACATGGGACCTGGAGAATCTAACAGCATTCTTAGGTTTGGCAGGCAGGCACCTTAACTGCTAAGCCATCTCTCTAGCCCTTGTTTTTGTTTTTCAAGGTAGGGTCTTGCTCTTGCCCAGGCTGACCTGGAATTCACTATGTAGTCTCAGGGTGGCCTCGAACTCATGATGATCCTCTTACCTCTGCCTCCTGAGTGCTGGGATTAAAGGTGTGCACCACCACGCCTGGTTTACCTCTCTTCTTCAAAGTCTGTAAAGGAATCTCTGGTGAGGGTAAGAGAGGATCACTGGACAAAGCAGGGATGAAGGTAAGCAGAGGGGGAAGCGGACACCCACAGCTAGGTCTTAACCTCCTGAGACCTAAAAGATGAACTGCTGGTAGAACATGTCCTGAGACAGAGGGAACATCTTACAAAAAGCCCAACATAATGAGGAAGGTGCATTCTTTTTTTTTTTTTTTTTTTTTTTTTTGAGGGAGGGTCTCACTCTAGCCCAGGCTGACCTGGAATTCACTATGTTGTCTCAGGGTGGCCTTGAACTCACAGCAATCCTCCTTCCTCTGCCTCCTGAGTGCTGGGATTAAAGGCATGCGCCACCATGCCCGGGTGGAGGAAGTGCTTAAAACTGAAACAAATTCTCTATGGCAATTGTGGTTAGATGTGGAGTGCAATTTGGCCGCAGACAACTTTCAGGCCAGTCCTCTCTTTGCTCATCTCCCACCTCCTTTCTGGCTGGGTTGCTCATTGTTCACCACTCTGTTTGTTAGTCTCCCAAGAAATTCTCCTATCTCTGGTTCTCTTCTCACAGTAAGGGCATTGGGATTAAAGAAGCTCATTACAGCTTCTGGCTTCCTTCCTTCTTTCCTTCCTTTTTAATTTTTTTATTATTTATTTGAGAGAGAGAGAGAGAGAAAGAAAGAGAGAGAGAGTGGGCATGCTAGGACCTCTAGCCACCACAAATGAACTTCAGGTGCATGCACCACCTTGTGCAGCTGGCTTATGTGGGTCCTGGGGAATAGAACCTAGGTCCTTTGGCTTTGCAGCAAGTGCCTTAACTGCTAAGCCATCTCTCCAGCCCAGCTTTTGGCTTTCTTATGTGGGTTCTGGGGATGTGAACTCAAGTACTAAGTTGCATAGCAAGTGCTTTATCCATTAAGCCCTCTCCTCAGCCCCCACATTTGAATTTTAAGCCAGGCATGGTGGCTCACAGCTGTAATTTCAGTACCTGAGAGGCTGAGACAGGAGGACTATCTAGAGTTCAAGGCCAGTCTAACCTAAAATAGTGAGTTCTAAGTCAGCCTGGGCTAGTATAAGACTATGTGGATCATATATATAATGGTCATAACGAGCATCCCTATATTCCTCGATTACCTATGCCTGAAATAAGCCTAAGCACTCTGCCTGTACCTCTAACAGACACCATTGTTTAGCTGGTGACAGCCGCTGGGAATGAAGGCAAAATGCCTAGAGCAGCTAGAAATCTTCTAGAAAATTTGTTTTGCCAATGATAAACCTTTTTACTGATAAAAATGTCAAAACTCTTTATTGAGTCCTTCAATCTGGCTTGTTTTTGTTTTTCAAGGTAGGGTCTCGCTCTAGCCCAGGCTGACCTGGAAGTCACTATGTAGTCTCAGGATGGCCTTGAACTCATGGTGATCTCTGCCTCCTGAGTACTGGAATTAAAAGCATGTGCCACCACACCTAGCCAATGTGGCTTTAAAAAATAAAGATGCAGAGCTGGGTGTGGTGGTGCATGCCTTTAATCCCAGTACTAGGGAGGTAGGAGGATCGCCATGAGTTTGAGGCCACCCTGAGACTTATTCCAAGTCAGCATGAGCTAGAGTGAAACCCTACTTTGAAAAACAAAAATAAATAAATAAATAAATATGTAAGGGCTGGAGAGATGGCTCAATGGTTAAAGGCTCTTGCTTGCAAAGCCTGACAGCCCGGATTTTTTTCTTGAGGCAAAGATGAAAGCTTTTATTTGGGAAAAGCACGAGCTGCCAGGGCTGGCTCACAAGAGAGGAGCACAGCCCACCTGAGTTCCTCAGGTCTGACAGCCCAGATTTGATTCTCCAGTACCCACACAAAGCCAGATACACAAACGGGC
>PVKW010039974.1:0-18845 GCA_004027895.1 Orientallactaga bullata
GATCCTCCTACCTCTGCCTACCGAGTACTGGGATTAAAGGCATGCGCCACCATGCCCAGCTAACAGACAAGTTTTTAAGCATCCATGTCTAATGTTCTGTTATAATGTCAGTACACTATTTAAACATTTTTTTGTTTGTTTCTTTTTTCGAGGAAGTATCTCACTCTAGCCCAGTGTGACCTGGAACTAACTATGTAGTTCCAGACTAGCCTAGAACTCACAGTGATCCTCCTACTTCTGCCTCCCAAGTGCTAGGATTAAAGGCATCCGCCACCACTCCAGGCTATTTAATCTTTTCTTTTTTTGGTTTTGGTTTTTCAAGGTAGGGTCTCTCTATACCCCAGGCTGACCTGGAATTCACTATGCAGTCTCAGGGTAGCCTCAAACTCATGGAGATCATTCTACCTCTGCCAGTCAATTGCTAGGATTAAAGGCATGCACCACCAAGCCCAGCTTGCCTGAAACTTTTGGGCTCATTTCTTCTCATTGATGTATCATTTGTATGACTTACCACTTACTTTGCTTGACATGCACCTATACCTAAGCCCATATGCCTACAATAACATCAATATTATAGGGCTGGGGTGATGGTTTAGTAGTTAAAGGGGCTTGCTTGCCAAGCCTGTTAGGGCACAATTCCCTAGTACCCACATAAAGCTAGATGTACAAAGTAATGTATGTATCTATAGATCATTTGCAGTAGCAAGAGGCTCTGGTATGCCCATTCTCTTCCCTACTCCCCAAAAACTTAAAAAAAAAAAAATCAAGATTAAGGGCTAGAGAGATGGCTTAGTGGTTAAGGTAGTGTGCTTGCCTGCAAAGCCAAAGGATCCAGGTTCAACTTCCCAGTATCCATGTAAAGCCAGATGCAAAAGTTGGTGCATGCATCTGGAGTTCTGATATACCCATTTCTCTGTTTTTTTGCTCTCAAATAAATAAATAAATACATAATTTTTTTAAAATTCAAGATTAAACTGGGCATGGTGGCACATATCTTTAATCCCAGCACTCAGGAGGCAGAGGTAGAAAGACTGATACATGTTTGAGGCCAGCCTGAAACTACATAGTGAATTATAGGTCATCTTGGGCTAGAGTGAGGCCCTACCTCAACCCCAAGTTCCCCCCAAAATCAAGATCAGGGGGGCTGGAGAGATGGATGGCTTAGCAGTTAAGGCTCTTGCTTGCTTGCAAAGCCTGGCCGTCTGGGCTGAAGTCCCCAGTACCTATGTAAAGTCAGATGCACTAAGTGACGCATGTGTCTGGAGTTTATTTGCAATGGCAGGCGCACCCATATTCTTTGTCTGCCCCTTTCTCTCTGATCCTCTCTCGCTTAAATAAATAAATGGAATAATTATTTTATTTTATTTTTTAAATCAAGCCTGGGCGTGGTTGTATACACCTTTACTCCCAGCACTTGGGAGGCAAAGGTAAGAGGATCATCCTGAGTTGGAAGCCTGCCTGAGACTACAGAGTTCCAGGTCAGCCTGAGCTAGAGTGAGACTTTACCTCAAAAACAAAACAAAAAAAAACAGAACAAAAATAAACAAACAAAATATGAGTATTAGGGCCGGGCATGGTGGCGCACGCCTTTAATCCCAGCACTCGGGAGGCAGAGGTAGGAGGATTGCCGTGAGTTCGAGGCCACCCTGAGACTACATAGCTAATTCCAGGTCAGCCTGGACCAGAGTGAGACCCTGCCTTGAAAAAACCAAAAAAAAAAAAGAGTATTATAGCAAGAGTATCACAAATGATGCTTGCCTGGCATGCACCAAGTTCTAGGTTTGATCCCTAGTACTACCATAAGTTTATCACGAAGAACAAAACTATTCCTTTTTCAACTTCTCACTGCCATCACCTTGGGTGAGTTTTAACCTCTACTATGTTTTAGTCCCACAATCACATCCAGCACCTGTGTGTGTGTTAAGGTGATTCCTCAGGAGGGTGACTGTTCTGAATGCCCTGCCACAGAGATGGCACTTATGTGGTCTCTCATCAGTGTGACTTTTCATGTGACGATCCAAATTTGAACGCCGTGGACACGTGTAACTACAAAGCTCACACTGGAATGTCTTCTTTACACCTGTAAGTGAAACAAAACACTTTTTGCAGTGTTAAAAATATATTTACATTAATCCCAACTTTAATTCTTACAAATATTTTATTACCTTTTTATAACTAAATCAAAGTTATACTAAATCGAAAATATTTTCAGTATTACTTTTCTTTAGGATTAAAAAAAAAGTACTAAAAACAAAATCTTTTTTGGGGAGGGGACTGGTTAGAAAGATTGCAACCCACATACTAGCTTTTAAAACATATTCAGTATAGAGCCGGGCGTGGTGGCGCACGCCTTTAATCCCAGCACTCGGGAGGCAGAGGTAGGAGGATCGCCGAGAGTTTGAGGCCACCCTGAGACTACATAGTTAATTCCAGGTCAGCCTGGACCAGTGTGAGACCCTACCTCGCAAAAACCAAAAAAAAATAAAATAAATAAAAATAAAAAATAAAAAATATTCAGTATAACAAAATAAGTTGTTTATGGACTATCATATGCTTTATCCCAAAATGGTTTGATGAGACTATTACAGATAAAACTCATTTTACCTTTCTTTTTAATTTTTGTTGGCTTTGGAGGCTTCATATTACCAACCACTTTCTCTGCATTAACCTCTGACAGCAGACCTTCCTGCTGCTCTTCTTCAAAATCGTAAACAGATACATCCACATCTTTGCCCTCTTCTGTGTAACGCAGTTTACTCTTTTTGGTTTTCTTTGTTTTTTTGGCTGGTGGCTGATAGTCTGGGTCTTTTTGCCAGGTAGGATCTTCCTGTGGAGGAAGTTCCCCTTGCTCTAATGTCTCCACCTCTCCATTGGCCCCCACCTTCACCACCTGAAACCCTTCAGGCAAAGGTAAGGTGTGACATATCATCGGTTCACTTTCTGCAAGACCCTCTTTAGACACTTCATTCTCATAAGCCCCCTGAAGTTCTTCTACTGAAGTGGTAGCAACAGGTACAGTCACAGGAACAGGTACTTGAACAAGCTGAAGCTCTCCTATGTTTATGGGCTGCTCCTCCATATTTACAACCTGTAATGTTATAATCTGAGTATCGTCCACTGCAGCCTCCGCTTCAGGAGCCACTGTACCCTCCATTACTTCAGTCTTCATCTGAAGAAGGGTAGGATCCAGCTGTTCCATCATTACCATCTGTACACTGCTGTTGACATCCTGAACTACCTCACCCCCATCAGTCTGGTTTTGGGGTAGGTGGCAAGCATCTTCTTCCTGGCCTCCTTCTCGCCGTCGCTGGTAAGTTTTTCTTTCCTTTCCTTTAATGAAAGTTTCAGACTCCTCCACAATTGCTTCAACCGCCTCGCCTTCCATTTCCTCTTCCTTTATTAAAGGAGAACAGAGATTAATATTTAAGATAAAGTTTGACTAAATGAAAGCATATATATTTAATTTATTTACTTATTTATTTACTAAATAAAAAGACCCCTGGTAAGGCCAGGCGTGGTGGCATACCTTTAATCTCAGCACTGAGGAGGGGGAAGGTAGGAGGATTAATGTGAGTTGGAGGCCAGCCTGGGATTTACACAGTTAATCTGAGGCCACTGCAAATTCCATATGCATGCACCACCTCAAACATCTGGCTTTACATGGGTACTGGAGAATAGAGCCTGGGTCCTTTGCCTTTGCAGGCCAGTTCCTTAACCACTAAGCCATTTCTCTAGCCCCCAATATCTTCCTTCTAGATAAAAGAAAAAAGCACCAACTATGATGCAATCTCATCAATCAAAACAAAATAATATGAAACAAATCAAGCTTCTTAATTCAACTTCCAATTATCAGGAAACTGGTTAACAAAAGGTATTAAATTACATTACAGGTGAAATCCAGTCTAAGGGAAACACTCCAGGATTAATTTTTTCTACAAATAAATTACAAAAAACAAAACAAAACAAAACAAAAACATAAACAGCCAGGCATGGTGATGCATACCTTTAATCCCAGCACTCAGGAGGCAAAGGTAGGTGGATCACCATGAGTTCAAGGCCATCCTGAGACTACATAGTGAATTCCAGGTCAGCCTAAGCTAGACCAAGACTACCTCGAAAAACAAACAGACAAACAAACAAACAAACAAACAAAAAACAGATATTGGAGGAACAACCCAAAAGGTGTGTGCCATCACATTCAGTTATAGTTTAAATCTTATCAAAAGATAGAAAATTTTAGTAAAGAGAAGGAAATTCAAGACATCTATTGTACAATACAAAGACTATAGTAATAATGTGCTTGATAACTGAAAATTCTTGAGATCTTTTAAACGCTCTTACCACACATTATATGAATAATGTGTATTAATTGTTCAATGGATACATTACTTTTTTCTTTCTTTCTTTTTTTTTTTGGTTTTTCGAGGTAGGGTCTCGCTCTAGCCCAGGCTGACCTGGAATTCACTATATAGTCTCAGGGTGGCCTCGAACTCTCGGCAATCCTCCTACCTCTGCCTCCCGAGTGCTGGGATTAAAGGCGTGCGCCACCACTCCCAGCTCACATTACTTTTTTCATTAAGCTTTTTTTTTAATTGACAACTTCTTTAATTGTAGACAATATCCCTCCCCCCACCTTACCCTTTGAAACTTCACTCTCCATCATATCTCCTCCCCCTCAGTCTCTCTTTTGAGTTTGATGTCATGATCTTTTCCTATTATGATGGTCTTGTGTAGGTAGTGTCAGGCACTGTGAGGTCATGGATATCCACGCCATTTTGTGTCTGGAGGAGTGTTTTCATTATTTTAACAAATATTATATACTATAAATATACTTTAATTTTAATCTGCCATGCTTATAATTCAAGCACTTGCGAAGCAGAGATAGGAGAATTGCTAGGAGTGCAAAGCCAGCCTGGGAATACAGAGAATTCCAGGTCGCCTGGGATAAAGTGAAACCCTACCTCAAAAATACAAAAAGATCTTTAGCACTCATAAAACAAAAATAAACTTAACATAGTTATCCTTTTTTTTTTTTTTTCAAGGTGGGGCTTCAGTTTAGCCCAGGCTGACCTGGAATTCACTATGGAGTCTCAGGTGATCTCATGATGATCAGTGAACGCATGGCGATCCTCCTACCTCTGCTTCCCGAGTGCTAGGAGTAAAGGCGTACACCACCAAGCCTGGCTATTTATATTTATTTTTAAAGCACTAATAGTGTGGTTGGAGAGATGGTTTAGTGATTAAGGCAATTGCCTGCAAAGCCCAATGACCTGAGTTCAATTCCTCAGTACCCATGTACAACCAGATGCACAAAGTGGTACATGAGTTTGGAGTTCATTGCAGTGGATGGAGGCCCTGGTGTGCCCAATCTCTCAGTCTGTCTCTCTTTTATCTATCTCTCTTTGCTTGCAAACAAATAAATAAATGAGTAAATAAACACAGTGCTAGTAGAGAGCTTTGTAGTATTGATTTTTTAAAAGTTTTAAATCTCATAACTTATGAATTTTTGGATAAGATCCAGCTATTTTTACTTATTTCTTTTCAAGCTGGTGGGGTGGGGGGAGGAGAGAGAGATAATGGCCACACCAGGGCCTCCAGCCACTGCAAATGAACTACAGATACATGTGCCACTTTGTGCATCTGGCTTTAAGTAGGTGCTGGGGCATTGAACCCAGGTAAGCACTTTAACTGCACCATCTATCAAGCCCTGTAATTTTCTTTTACTTTTATTTTTGGCTTTTTGAGGTAGGGTCTGACTCTAGCCCAGGCTGACCTAGTGATCCTCCTAATTCTGCCACTCCAGTACTGGGATGAAAGGCTTGCACCATTATGTACAGCTTTTTTTGTTTGTTTGTTTTTTGATGTAAGGTCTCACTCTGGTCCAGGCTGACCTGGAATTAACTATGTAGTCTCAGGGTGGCCTTGAACTCTTGGTGATCCTCCTACTTCTGCCTCCCAGGTGCTGGGATTAAAGGCGTGTGCCACCATGCCCGGCTTTTTTTAAAATAAGAACATTCGAGCGTGAGACTGTGTGTGTGTGTTATTTTATTTATTTGAGAGACAGAGAATGAAAACACCAGGACATCTAGCCACTGCAAACGAATTCGAGATGCCTGCACCCCCTTGTGCATCTGGCTTAAGTGGGTCCTGGAGAACTGAACTGAGGTCCTTTGGCTTTGCAGGCAAGCGCCTTACCTACTAAGCCATCTCTCCAGCTCACCTGTTAGCATATTTTAAAGTGTACAATACTGCATTATTGATTATATGCACTGCTTGTACAGCAGGTTTCTAGTACTTATGCATCTTACTAGGTGTTTTTTTGTTTGATTTTTCAAAGTATGATCTCATTCTAGCCTAGGCTGACCTACAATTCACTCTGTATTTTCAGGGTGGCCTTGAACTCACAGCAATCCACCTACCTCTGCGCCCCCCCCCCCCCCAGTGCTGGGACTAAAGGCATGGCTAATTTTTTTAACAAATATTTTTAAAAATTTATTATTTATTTGAGAGCAACAGAGAGAAAGAGGCAGGAAGAGACAGAGAGAAAATGGGCGCACCAGGGCCTCCAGCCACCGCAAACGAACTCCAGATGCATGCACTACCTTGTGCATCTGGCTTACGTGGGTATGTGGGGAATTGAGCCTCGAACTGGGGTCTTTAGGCAAGCACTTAAACCTAAGCCATCTTTCCAGCACTTACCAATTTTTTTTTGAGGTAGGGTCTCACTCTAGCTCAGGTTGACCTGGAATTCACTATGTAGTCTCAGGCTGGCCTCAAATTCATGGCAATCCTCCTACCTCTGCCTCCCAAGAGCTGGGATTAAAGGCGTGCGCCACCACGCCCAGCCTAACTAAAATGTTTTATCCTCCAACCAACAAGTCTCCATTTCTCTCTCCTGTGAAGGTTTGTGGTTGTTTTGAGACAGCGTCTCAAACTCTTGATACCTCTGTCTCAGATTCTACAGGGCTGAAATTACAGGGCCCTGTCATAATCTAGGGCTGGAGAGAGAGATGGCTTAGCAGTTAGGGCATTTGCCTACAAAGCCAACAGATGCAGGTTTGAGTCTCCAGGACCCACGTAAGCCAGATGTACAAGGGGGCGCATGCATCTGGAGTTCGTTTGCAATGGCTGGAGGCCCTGGCGCACCCATTCTCTCTGTGTCTCTGTCTCTGAAACAAACTTAGCGGTTAAGGCGTTTGCCTGCAAAGCCAAAGGACCCAGGTTCATTCTCCAGGACCCATGTAAGCCAAATACACTAGGGGCTCATGCATCTGGAGTTTGTTTGCAGTGGCTAGAGGTCCTGGTGTGCCCATTCTCTCTGTCTCTCTTCTCTCTCTCTCTGCTTGCAAATAAATAAAATTTAAAAAATAAATAACAAATAAAAATCACAGGTACAGTCAAAGTTACTCCTTTTTGTTTTGTTTTTGGTTTCTTGAGGGTCTCACTCCAGCCCAGGCTGACCAGTAATTCACTCTGTAGTCTCAGGTTGGCCTTGAACTTACAGTAATCCTACTACCTCTACCCCCCAAATGCTGGGATTAAAGGCATATGCCACCATACCTGGGCAAGGTTACTCCTAAATAAAAATTTAAAGTGTTTTATGTTTTTGGCCTAGCCTCAAAACAAAATTTTGTTTTTTGGTTGGTTTTTCATGTTAAGGTCTTGCTCTAGCCCAAGCTGACCTGGAATTCACTATGTAGTCTCAGAGTGGCTTTGAACTCAGAGATCGCCCTGTCTCTGCCTCCCAAGTGCTGGGATTAAAGGTGTGCACCACCACACCTAGCCGAAAAGTTTTGTTAATTTTATTACAGACACCTTTCTCCAATTCTCTGTACAGGTATTGCATCAATCGGCCAGAGAAGGCTTTTAAAGTCAGGACCAACTAAAGCAGTACAATGCCGATAGTGAGAAATAGCCAACTATTGGTTCTAATGTTCAGGATAAAAAAAGCTACACAGAGCCAGGTGTGGTGATGCACACCTTTGATCCCAGCACTTACGAGGCAGAGGTAGGAGGATCGCCACAAGTTTGAAGCCACTCTGAGACTACATAGTGAATTCCAGGTTAGCCAGAGCTACAGTGAGACCCTACCTCAAAAAACCAAAACCAAACCAAACAAAAAACCTATACAGGGTCACAATAAAATTGGGTTGGCCCTTAACATAACTAGGTTGAAAGCAAAATGCTTCATAAGTTAGAATATGATTGTAATTTTGAAACATGGATACAGTATAAATATCTAAAGACAGTTTGTGCATGTACGCATATTCTAAATATTTTAGAGAAAAGGTTATATCCTTAGGTAGAATAAATACATGTGAGAAGTAGTCATCAAAAAAAGGTAAGAATTAGCCAGACATCGTGGTTCACACCTTTAATCCCAGCACTTTGGAGGCAGAGGTAGGAGGACTGCCATAAGTTTGAGGCCACCCTGAGACTACATAGTGAATTCCAGGTCAACCTGAGCTAGAGTGAGACCCTACATCGAATTGCCTAAAAAATAAAATAATAAAATAAAATAAAAAGATAATTTTTTAATCCCAGCATTGGGGCAGAGGGAGAAGGATGTCTGTGAGTTTGAGGCCAGCCTGGAACTAAAATGAGTTCCAGGTCAGCCTGGACTAGAGAGAGACCCTACCTCCAAGAACAAAACAAGGGCTAGAGAGATGGCTTGTTTGCCTGCAAAGCCAAAGGACCCAGGTTCAACTTCCAAGGACCCACATAAGCCAGATACACAAGGTGGCGCATGCATTGACTTCATCTGCAGTGGCTGGAGGCCCATTCACTACCTGCTTCTTTCTCCTCTCAGAGACAGAGGAAAAAAAAAGGCTGGTTGTGTTGGTGCATACATTTAATCCCGGCACTTAAGAGGCAGAGGTAGGAGGATCCCCATGAGTTGGAGGCTACCCTGAAGTCTACAGAGTGAATTCCAGGTCAGCCTGGGCTAGAGCGATACCCTACCTTGGAAAACCAACCAACCAACCAACCAACCAACCAACCAACTGAACAAACATAAAAGGTAAGAATTGATTTAAAGCATAGGAGAGAGAGAGGAAAGGGTAATAAAAGGCAAAAGAAGCCAGGTATGGATGACAGATGCCTATGATTCCAGCGCTAGGCAGAACAAGTCAAGAGGACAGTAAGTTTGAGACCAGCCTCAGCTACATAGTGAGACCTTCCAAAAAACACAACTAAGTAAAATCTAGGCCCAGTAATGAAGACTCATACTCCCATATACTTAATAAGGCTGCAGCAGGAGGATGGTATGTACAATGCCAGTCTGGGCAAGGTACTAAGACCCTGACTCAAAATAAAAAGCAGAAAGAGGGGCTGGAGAAATAGCTTAGTGTTTAAGGTGCTTGCCTGCGAAGCCAAAAGACCCAGGTTCGATTCCCCAGAACCCACGTAAGCCAGATACACAAGGGGGTGCATACACCTGGAGTATGTCTGCAGAGGCTAGAGCCCCTGGGGCGAGCATTCTGTCTCTCTCCCTATTTCTTTTTTAAAAAATACTTTATTTATTTATTTATTTATTTATTTGAGAGAAAGAGGCAAAGAGAGAGGAGACACACAGAGACAATGGGCATACCAGGGCCTTTAGCTGCTGCAAACAAACTCCAGATGCATGCATCACCTTGTGCATCTGGCTTATGTGGGTACTGGGGAATCAAACCTTAGTTCTTAGGCTTTGCAGATAAGCATCTTAACAACCAAGCCATTTCTCCAGACCTCCCTGCCTAATTCTTTCTCTCAAATAAATAAAGAAAAATAAAATATGTATTAAAAAAATAAAGCAGCCGGGCATGGTGGCACACGCTTTTAATCCCAACACTTGGGAGGTAGAAGTAGGATTGCTGTGAGATTGAGGCCACCCTGAGACTACATAGTGAATTCCAGGTCAGCCTGGGCCAGAGTGAGACCCAACCTCGAAAAATAAAAAAATAAAAATAATAAAAAAGAAAATAACATGCAACACTGAGACCTAACAAAAATTACAGGTATAGTCATGGTTACTCCTATTTGTTTCTTGTTCTTCGAGGTAGGGTCTCATTCTAGCCCAGGTTGACCTTGAATTCACTGTGATTCTTTTCTCAAGGCCAGGCGTGGTAACACATGGCTTTAATCCCTGCACTTGGGAGGCAGGGGTAAGAAGATCAAACAATATGAACAAATTCATGATTTAAATGATCACTTGGAGCCAAACACACACACACACACACACACACACACACAAATAAATAAAAATTCACTCAAGCCGGGCGTGGTGGCGCACACCTTTAATCCCAGCACTCGGGAGGCAGAGGTAGGAGGATCACGGTGAGTTCAAGGCCACCCTGAGACTACACAGTTACTTCCAGGTTAGCCTGAGCCAGAGTGAGACCCTACCTCGAAAAAACAAAAACAAAAAAACAACAAAATTCACTCAAGGGCTTGATTTCCTAAACAAAATGTGTGATTTCTATTTCTGCAAAACATATTGATGATGTATTTAAAATACTATTTTATTTTATTTTAGAGATAGAAAGAGGCAGATAGAGACAGAATGGGCATGCCAGAGCCTCCAGGCAATGCAAACACTACTAGATGCATGCACCACCTTGTGCATCTGAGCTTCACCAATTTTTAAAGTTTTCCAGGAGCTGTGCATGTTGATGCAAGCCTTTAATCCCAGCACTCAAGAGGCAGAGGTTACAGGATCACTGTAAGTTTGAGGCTAGCCTTAGACTGCGGTGAGTTCAGGTCAACCTGGGCTAGAGAGACCCTACCTCAATGGAAAGAAAAAATTTTCAGACTGGAGAGATAGCTTCACAGTTAAGGCATCAGGTTCAATTCCCCAGTACCCAAGTAAAGCCAGATCTAAAGTGGTGTATGCATCTGGAATTCTTTTACAGTGGCTGGAGACCTTGGTAGCCCACTCATATTCATATTCTTTCTCTTTCCTTGCAAATAAATAAATATTTTTTAAAAGAAAGTCATGGAAAATATCTTAAAACAAAACAAAGAAAACCCAAATCAACTGAGCTGGGCTTGGTGGCCCACAGAAGGCAGAGGTAGGAGGATTGATGAGTTATAGAGTGAGTACCAGGTCAATCTCAGTGACACCTTACCTTGAAAAACCAAAACAAACAAACAAAATCAACCCAAATCAAACTAGTAAAGAAAAAAAATAATCACCTACAAGCTCTTTGTTCCTCTCTTTCTCTTGGGGCTTATAGCACTTAATTTGAAAAAACAGAAAAATCCATTCATCTCTGCTGTGAATGTGAAACATGTCAGAACTGTATGTGAATATCCAAAATTCCAACCTAAAAGAAGGCACAGAACTGCAACAGATAGAAAAACACCTAAACTAGTAAAGAGCACAAATGGATATCAATTTTGTCTAGAAGTTGAACCAATAGTATTTTCTCACTGAAAACACATGAGGGCTGGAAAGAGACGGCTCAGAGGTTAAAGGCACTTGCTGGCAAAGCCTGCTGGTCTGGGGTTCAAGTCCCCAGTACCCATGCCTAGCCAGATGCACAGAGTGGTGCATGCATCTGGAGTTCGTTTGTAGCAATAAGAGGACCTGGCATGACCATTCTCTCTCAAATAAATAAAAATATATTTTTACTTAAATATTTTACTTATTTGCACAGAAAGAGAGAAGAGAGAGAATGGCACTGCAAATGAACTCCAGATGCATGCGTCACTTTGTGCATCTGGCTTAAAATATGAACTCAAACCTGGGTCCTTGGGCTTCGCAGGCAATGCCTTAAAATTCCTAAGCCATCTCTCTAGCCCCCAAAATATTTTATTATTTTTTTTAAAAGAACACAGGGGGCTGGAGAGATGGCTCAGCTGTTAAAGAACTTGCCTGCAAAGCCTACTGACCCAGGTTCAATTCCCCAGTACCCACATAAAGACAGATGTACAAAGTGGCACGTGCACCTGGAGTTCATTTGCAGTAGCTGGAGGCCCTGGCATGCCCATTCTCTCTCTCTCTCTCTCTCTCCCCCGCCTCCCTCCCTCTTTCTTTCCCCTCTCTATGTGCAAATAAGTAAATAAAATATGTTTTTAAAAAAGAAAAAAAATTTAAAAAGAGAGAACACAGTCTATGAAAATCAACATCAACCAAAGTCTTAAAATAGTAGCTACTGGGCTGGAGAGATTGCTTAGTGGTTAAGGCACCTGCCTCCTAAGCCTAAGAACGCTGGTTCCAATCTCCAGGTCCCACGGTTAGCCAGATGCAAAGTGATGCAAGGGCGCAATGCCGCACTTGCCCACAAGGGGCTGCATGCATCTAGATTTCGTTCACAACAGCTGAGAGACTGCTGCCGCGCCCATTCTCTGTCTCCCTCTCTGTGTCTCTCTCCAAAAATAAATTTAAAAAACTTAAAAAAAAAATAGTAGCTACTCTTACTCTTGGTTGGAGAATCTGTTTTATTTTACAGATGAGAGCAAATGGGGACCAAAGATCCATAGATAAAACAAGAAGATGTGCCACCTCTACCACATCTGCCAGGGCCCAGGAGAAATTACACAGAAGTGTGACATGAACACTGCTAGGCTGACAACCAGCCCTAGGGTGATGGTGAAAGATACAGAGATTAGCTGGTTGTGGTGGCACACGCCTTTAATTCCAGCACTCAGGAGGCAGAGGTAGGAGGATCACTGTGAGTTTGAGGCCACCCTGAGACTACATAGTGAATTCCAGGTCAGCCTGGGCCCAAGTGAGACCCTACTTCGAAAAACAAAACAAAACAAAACAAAAAAGATAGAGTGATTAATCAAAACCTATCAAAGCAGAAATACAGAGAACTCAACACTAAACGAGACTGCCAATAGGCCTGCCATGGTACAGGGAACACTGCAGAAGAGGGGGGCGGGAAGACTGTAAGAGCCACAGACTGGGTAGGAATACCCTGAGGCATGGACCTGACATCCCCCCATACAGGGACTGACAGGCCTTCATGACCCCATAGTGAATACCATAACTCCACAATCACTGAGAAAGGCACCCAGAGTAAAGAGATAAAGAGTATAACCTGTCATTTTCTTTTTCTTTTTTGAACTCACGGTGATCTTCCTACCTCTGCCTCCCAAGTACTGGGATTAAAGGTGTGCACCACCACACGCAGCTAACCTATCATTTTATATTTTATATATATAATTAAACAAATTAAATTAAATTATATATACTTAAAATTTAAGAAATAGCTACTACTTTGACAAAGAACTTTCACATAAAAGGAGCAAGCAACCACTATCTCCCAGACTGCTTAGAAATTTCAGTGCACCTCCTCAGAGAGTAATGATGAGTCCCTTAGTCTAAGCAAATCTTCCTCTGAATCAATAACTAACCCAATAGGCTAGACCAGGCCTCTCTCCCTATTCCTTTGGCACAGTACTCCTGGCTGCTTCACCTCTGCTAATAGCTCCAATCTATCTCATCCCTTCCTATACAGGTTTTCTTCAAATAGTTCCTCTTTGCTTAAATCTTTCCTCTACTCTCTATTTCCCCCTCCATTGCCCTTTTCTCATCTCCACTTCCTCCCCCTTTCCCTCTCTCCTTGTTTGTGTCCATCCTGTATGGACTGATATCACTAAAAAGGAATTTACAAATTTACTTTCAGGATTAGCCCCCTACCAATTATCAGCCTATTAGTTTATTCATAGAGATCTAAAATATGGGCTGGAGAGTAGCTTAGTGGTTCACACTTGTGTGTGAAGCTGCCCATATAAGTAAGATGCATGAGGTGGCACATGATATATGGAGTTTGTTTGTAGTGGTGCACCCATTCTCATTCTCTCTCTCAAATGATAAAATAAATAAAATACACAGCACATGGAATGGGGAGATGACTCAGTGGTTAAGGTGCTTGCTTTCAAAGCCTTGACAGCCTCGGTTGAGGCCACCCTGAGGCTAAGGAGAGAATTCCAAGTCAGCCTGAACTAGAGTGAAACTTTACCTCAACAAAAAACAAACAAACAAACAAACAAACAAACAAACAAAAAACCTAAAAGGTACTCTTGCTGGGTGTAGTGGTGCACGCCTTTAATCCCAGCACTTGGGAGGCATAGGATCACCATGAGTTCGAGGCCACCCTGAGACTATATAGTGAATTCTAGGTCAACCTGGTCTAGAGTGAAACCCTATCTCCAAAAAAAAGGGTACTTTTAGCCGGGCATGGTGGTACACACCTTTAATCCCAGCACTCAGGAGGCCAAAGTAGGAGGATCACGGTGAGTTTGAGGCCAGAGTGAGTTCTAGGTTAGCCTGGGCTTGAGTGAGACTCTATGTCAAAAAAAAACAAACATGGGCTGGAGAAATGGCTCAGAGGTTAAGACACGTGCCTGCAAAGCAAAACGACCTGGGTTCAATTCTCCAATGCCCATATAAAGCCAGATGCACAATGAATCACATGAATAAGAAGTTTGTATACAGTGGCTGAAGGCCCTGGTGTGCTCATTCTGTCTCTCTTCTATCCCTCTCGGCTTGTAAATAAATAAACAAAAACATTTAAATAAATAAATTAATAAATAACCAAACAGGGCTGGAGAGATGGCTTAGCAGTTAAGGCACTTGCCGGCAAAGCCAAAGGACACAGGTTTGAATCCACAGCAGCCACATAAGCCAGATGCACAAGGTAGTGCATGAGTCTAGAGTTCTTTTACAGTGGCTGTTTTTTTTTTTTTTTTGCTTTAGTTTTTCATTGTAAAACCTATCATAGATCTTATTAACTGCTTAGTTTATCTTGATCAATTTGTTTCCTCTCAAACAATGTAATAACATCTTTTGCTTTGTACTTTTTATTGTGAGACAGGATCTCACAATGGACACACAGCTCACTAATTTGGCTATACTAGCTACCCAATAAGCCCTAGGAATAAGTCTATCTCCACATCTTCAGGCTGGTGCACACAACCATGCCTACCTAGCATTTTACATGGATACTAGAGATTTGAACTCAGGTCCCCATGCATGCATCCATAGCAAATATTTTACCTACTAAACCATTTCCACAACCCCTATGTAGTAACTTTTTATTCTAATTTTTTTTTTCAACTTTGTTTTTCTTTTGGTTTTTCAAGGTAGCGTCTCACTCCAGCTCAGGCTGACCTGGAATTCACTTTTTCTCAGGGTAGCCTCGAACTCATGGCGATCCTCCTACTTCTGCCTTTGATCCCAGCACTTGGAAGGCCGAGGTAGAAGGACCTCCGTGAGTTCAAGGCCACCCTGAGACTACAGAATGAATTCCAGGTCAGCCTGGGCTAGAGTGAGACCCCATTGCAAGAACAAGAACAATAAAACTGAGAATGCAGCTTCAGCTCCTATCAGGAAGACTCCTGCTACAGGGGTGGGGGTGGGGTGGGGTGTGTGTATCACTGGGTGTCTGTTCAGAACTCCAGCCTAAAGGTATCAGAGAGGTTTTGAGATCTGGCTGTGCTTGCTTGTGGTAAGTGTGCTACGTGGTGTGTCTGCTTGGATTTATGAGTAGGAGCCAGCTTCTTCTGCCACTTGATAGAACTTAACCTGGATCTGTAAGCTTGAAATAAATCTCTTTCTCCCATAAACTGTGTCTGGTTTGGATGTTCATCTCAGCAACGTGAAGCTGTCTACAACAGTCCTCTTGCCTTGGCAAACAATCCTGTCTGTATGTGCAACTTTGTGCAGCTGGCTTTATATAGGTACTGAGGAATTGAACCAGAACTAGCAGAATTTGCAAGCAAGAGCCTTTAACTGTTGAGCCAATTCCTCAGTCCTCTATAATTATCTGTATTTTCTATATATGTGCTCAAATTCCTTGGTGAATAAATTTGGCTATGAATAAACTGAAATTTTATATATTTATATTTACACATATTTTTCAATAAACAGAAATTACAGAAAAAGTAGAATATATACAAATGTTGCAAAAGTTATACCATTCACAGTAAACACAGCCAAAGAAACAGAAGAGCCTGAAACTGAGCATAGTGCATCTCACCTGTAAGACCAATACTTGGAAGGCTTAGACAGGACTGCTGAGAATTTGAGGCTACCCTAGGCTACATAGTGAATTCCAGGCTAGCCTGAGCTACAGAGTAAGATCCTTTCTCAAAAAACAAACAACACTCACTGGTTGTGTTTTAGTTTCTTCTTGAGTACCTATTAACCCTTGTGCTTAAAATATATTAAAACTATCTGACTGGGCGTAGTGGCACACGCCTTTAACCCCAGCACACCGGAGGCAGAGGTAGAAGGATCACCATGAGTTCGAGGCTACACTGAAACTATATAGTGAATTCCAGGTCAGCCTTGGCTAGAGTGAGACCCTACCTCGAAAAACCAAAACCAACCAACCAACCAACCAACCAACCAACCAACAACAACAAAAACTGTCAGGCTGGAGAGATGACTTAGTGGATAAAGCACTTGCCTGCAAAGCTTAAGAAATCATGTTCGACTCTCCAGGTCCCATGTATAACAGATGCACAGTGATGCAATCATGCAATGTCACACACGTGCACAAGTTGGTGTGTGCGCCTAGAGTTCGACTGCAGTGGCTGGAGGCCCTGGTGTGCCAATATTCTCTCTGTCTTGCAGTAGCAAACAAACATGGGGGCTAGGGAGATGGCTTAGTGGTTAAGCACTTGTCTGTGAAGGCTAAGGACCCTGGTTCGAGGCTCAATTCCCCAGTACACACATAAGCCAGATGCACAAGGTGGTGTATGCATCTGGAGTTCATTTGCAGTGGCTGGAGGCCCTGGCGTGTACAATCTCTCTCTCTCTCTCAAATAAATAAAAGTAAAAACAAACACAAAAAGCTCTCATTTAGTTTGTAATCCCAGTGCTGGGGAAGAAAAGACAAGAGAATCCCTGGGACTGACTGCCAACCAGTCTAGTGTACTTGGGAAGCTCTAGGCCAAAGACAGACCCTATCTCAAAAAAAGGGGGGGGGGGGCGGTGCCGGGCATGGTGGCACACGCCTTTAATCCCAGCACTCGGGAGGCAGAGGTAGGAGGATCGCCGAGAGTTTGAGGCCACCCTGAGACTATATAGTTAATTCCAGGTCAGCCTGAGCTAGAGTGAGACCCTACCTTGAAAAACAAAACAAAACAAAACAAAAAAAAAAAAAAGGGGGGGGGGGCGGACATGGTGGCACATGCCTTTGATCCCAGCACTTGGGAGGCAGAGGATCACCAGGAGTTCAAGGCCACCCTGACACTACATAGTGAATTCCAGCCCAGCTTGGGCTTGAGTAAGACCCTACCTCAAAAAACCAAAATAAAATAAATAAATGAATGAATGGGGGGAAGTGTTCCTGAGAAATGACACCCTAGACTGTCTTCTATCTTATACCAAAAAACACACACAACCTCCATACCTTTCAGTAAACTCCAACTCTATGTGATACTGGTTTGTGAGCAATAGCATGGAGTTGTGTCTCAGTCCATGTAGTCATTGAAATATCCTACTTAATTCCTTTTTTTATTTCTCCATTCCCTTCTCTTACTCTCAATTATAATTTGATATAACTTCAATGATCTTTAGACTGCCTTTATACCAACTTCTTTATTTCTTTTTTTTGTTTGGTTTTGTTTTTTTGAGGTAGGGTCTCACTGTAGCCCAGGCTGACCTGGAATTCACTCTGTATTCTCAGGGTCGCCTCAAACTCATGGCAATCCTCCTACCTCTGCATCCCAAGTAGTGGGATTAAAGGTGTGTACCACCACACCCAGGTGAAAAACTACATTTTTAAAAAACATGCCTTTCGATCCTGTATCACCCCCTGCAAGGCTCAGGAAACATCACAAAAGAGAAGGTAAAAATATAAAGAACTGGAGGAGTGCTATATCGAATACTATTTTCAGAACATGACATGGCCATTGCTCTCAACACATAGTAGCGATGGTTACCTGTATAAGATTGGGCCTGTCAACATTCCCTCAAAGAATGGTGAAGGGGCTCATAAGGTCATCACCCCAATCTGGGGAGTTAATGGCAGTTAAAAAACAGTTGCTATGAGAAAGGGAGACATTTTTCAGTGGCAATGTTACTGATTAAGTTGCCCATGCTCCAGTAAATAAACCCTCACCCACTGCTATGCAAGCCACCCTAATTAAAGGCAATGGATGCTACCCTCCTCTGCCCCCAAACACAAAATTATACTGGACTAGAAGCACGCTCCACAGGAAAGAATACATGCATGGTACTGAAAACCTATGATGGGGGAGGTCATGAACCCTAAGGGTGTAATGCCTGCTGGTATCTGGCTAAATACATATATTATGCTCACCAAATTGCACAATAAGCACTTCTCTTAATGTGCATAGCCATACATTAATGCTACTCTCACTTTTGGATTAGAGAAGCTTTCCTTTTCAGATGGTGGTGACCTCTGGGATGATTCCAAAAGGCACTATAGTGCTGAGAAGAAGTGACAGAGGAGTGTTCAGCACTGAAACATCTCTATCTCCACCCTCCAAAGCTACAGGTCAGTCTACTCTGGAAGAGATAGCAGAAAGAACGTAAGAGCCAAAGTAAGGTGTGGTTTGATTCAGGTGTTCCCCATGAACCTAGATGGCCAGCTGATGGAGATTTGTGAATTAAAGCCTCCTGGAGGCAGCATATTGTTGGGGGTGGGCTTATGGGTATTACATAGCCAGTGTCCCCTTGCCAGCTGTGGTAGTTTGAATATATGTCCCCCAATATATTCAATGTTTTATTAGTTATAGTTTGCATCTGCAATCACCTTGCTAGAGGCAAGGTCACTGGGGGCCCGGTCTTAAGGTGTGGTGATGGTTTGAGATTCCATTGTAAAGATATGCAAATGTGCCTAGCAGGAGTTCCTGAAGTGTGCTGTGTGACCTTTTGGCTG
>PVKW010039975.1:0-18863 GCA_004027895.1 Orientallactaga bullata
ATGGAGAAGACGGCTCCTTTAGAAGGACAGGCAGTGGCTGTTGTAGCGATTTCTCGTGTAGTAGAGTGCTCTTCAATGAAGCTTCTCCTCCACCCTGTATGAGGCCAAGGGTAAAGATGTCTCCAATCTTTGCTGCTGTCCACACCCCTCTCTCAGTTGAGGAATCGCCCTTAGGAGAGGAGAAATATCATGGCCACTTCTGGAGGGGGGCGGGTGTCTGGAGACCTCACTTTATGACTTGTCACCTTCACCCTCAGCCTCCCCATTGGTTGTTTGGCTTCACCTTCCCTCCCTGAAATGAGACCTCTGACCCAAAGCCTCCCTCCCCCCTCCCCCACGCCTCGCATATGAAAGTGAAAGTGACTGACAGGGAACCTCCTCACCTGCAGAAACAAAACCAGGAAACAGCTCAAATCGGGAGTAATTAGGCTTTTGAAGTCGAAGTGGTTCTTGGGGGAAGGGGGAGAGAGGAGAAAGTTTCTCCTGTGATTGTGTGGGAATGTGAAGGGCCGTGGCCTCCTGGATGGGGATCCGCTAGGACAGGAGGTGTGTTCCATTCCCAGGGAGAGGCCCAGAGATAGCTGCAGAGAGGTTTGAGCACAGCTGCGGAGACCTAAGTTGTTCCAAGTAAGACCAAAATGATCCAGAGCTGGGCAGACCTCCAAGTGGGCTCCTCCAGTGATGGGGACTGGGGCAAGGGCATGAGAGCACGAGGATCAAGGCCTAGGCACCTGCTAACCCATGTCCCACAAGGAAGTGCAGCCTTTGCCTCTCCCCTCTCTCCTTGCCCAGTTCCCTCCTCGTGCAATTAAAATTGATCCCAAGGTGCCTGAGTGAACAGAGGACATGCCGCGGGGCTGAAAGGATGTGGACTAGATCAGAGATCAAAACTTCATGGGCATCAACGTGCTCACAGATGCATGGGGGGGCGGGTCCCCCTTTCTTCCTGTGTCAGGACTCACAGCATTTTATCACCTCCAAGACAGGGCCCTAGAGGTCAGCCCACAGCTTCCATCATCTCCCCGGGTCCAGGCCAATCTCCAGACAGGCAATTAACTTTATTCATCTTTCAAATTCTTCCACAGCCTATGCCAGGCTGCACTGCTGCATTCCTAGCCCCACACCTCCTGACTCCATTCTCACCTGTCCCAAGACCTGCATGCCCAAGGCCCCCTCCTGCCTCCGTTCTCAGTTCTAACCCTACCCTCCCTCCCCTGGGCCTCTATGCTCTCACTGCCACCTAGATTTTCCACCTAGGTAACCACCTGCAGGACAGCCTGCACCCCAATCCCCTTCTTACCCTTTCCCATCAGGGCCCCTTCTCCTGAAGCCTGCCCCTTACCAGTCCCTGCCTGACTATGGGGCTCCTGAGCACAGAGACTACACTGCAGAGCAGGCAGGGGTGGTGTCCGGCCTTCTCACTGCCCACAGCCGGTGGCTCAGCAGCTTCAAACAGTCTCCTCTCCTAGGTTCTTCTTGGCATACCTGAGACTGTGCCATGTCCCAGAGACAGAAACACTTCCATGAGCCCATTTCCTCTATATGATGAGCTCACACATCCTTCTGGCTTCTTGTCCTCTTCTGCAGTCCTGGCCCCTGTGAACTCATGGGCACAGCAGCCTCCTAGGAACACCACTCCTAGCCTTCTTTCCATCCCCCTGTGGCCTGGTGATGGTTGTCATCAGTGAGTCTTATTGCTTGGGCATCAGTGGGGGTGGAGGGGGGGGGGTGGGGAATGAAGCAGCCTGATGGGGACCCAAGGAGGGTGAAGGGAAGAGCATGGGAGGAGGGGCTTGTTGACCCTGGGTGTGAGTGTAAGCTGAATGGAAGGTTCTGGAGAAAGCAGATGGTTTGTGAAGGTTCACCAAATTCCTGAGATGAGCAGGTGAGTGGACTGCTGTGTGGAACAGACAAAGAGAAGGACAGAAGCCAGAACAGTCAGAGACATTTTGGCTGGTCAGACAGGCAAGGCCCTGGACTTTACTCCTAGAGGACCATAGATATGCCTTCACCCAGGGTCCCCTTGCCCAGGAAACCTGTTCCTTCCATTTCTGTCTGTCTCTTTATATTTCTCTAAATCAATATCTCTCGTCCTCCCTCCCTCCTTTCCTGCCTTCCTCCCTCTGTCAGTAACTAGCACATAAAACTTGCAAAGCAAGAGAAATCAAGACCCCCAAGAACTGTCAACAATCAGTCCTTCACTTGAGGCCCTGTCACAAATGGCCACCAGAGGAATATTCAAGAATCGCCCATCGGGCAATCACTAAGATCACATCTCCTGTGCTGATTGGTGGCAGCCCACTTTAGAGACCAACTCACACCCTTGCCCATTCTTCCTGCCCCGGCCTGCCCATATCCTCCAAATGCTATGGGAAGGGCTCTCCCACTCAGGCCTTCCTTCTTTCACTGAACTTCATCCCATGATTTTATGTCTCATTTGCATAAGTCTCCCAGCCCTCTTTGTGGCCAGGGCACTGAAGGTGAGTTAATACATCTGCAGTGAATGGCACAGTGACCAGCCCTACACTCGGATCTCCTATGCAAACCTCTGACTCTGGGGAGGGGAACAGAAAGTTCCATTCTCCCGGCAACTCTGCCATCCTTCTCATGGATGTGGCCCAAGATGCAAGAAGCCAGACTTAGATCTGTCACCTCTATCCGCCCTACATGGTCAGTGCTTCTCAACCTGTGGTCCACTGGCTAGAGCCCATGTGTGAATGATCAGTCACTTATCCACGAAGAAATGAAAACTGAAGTTGGGGGCAAAACAAGTGCTTGGTGACATCGTAGCAGCTTGATGGTATGATATTTTCATGTATTTTGCCACAGTAGACTGGAGCTTCCTACACACCAACAGGCTGAGCTCTCCACAGCTCGTCTAGGAAACACCACAGCCTGGAAGCACTCATTCACAAAGTTCTTCCACCCCAACTACCTGTGCCAGCCCTTGCCAGCACTCTGACTTTGCTTCAGTTCTGGGAAGTTGATGGACCAATCGGTCCAGCACAACTGTGAGGTTTCAGAGAGGACCCATCTGGATCTCTGAAAAGTCTTCTGTAGAAGGAAGCTTTGACCTCTGCCTAGCTCCAAAGGATGGAGCCAAGGGTTTAGGTGACCACTGAGGATGCTAATTGAGGCTCAGGGTGTAAAAAAGCTGCCCCCCTACCCCCAAAAATGGAAGAATGTGACTTAGTACCAGATGGTGAGCTGCAGAACCTGAGGCTGGGAAAAGAAGTTGGCCATGGATGGGATATACACAGAAGCCCTCAGGAGGCCATTCACAAGGCAGAGCCATGCAAGCATGACCACGATGGCAGGTGGTGGCCCTCCAAAGGGCCTACCAAACCCATAGCATCTACCAGATTAAGGGAATGTCACCCATGGTGAGCTGCCAGCCACCCACTGCATGGATCTTAGACAGAAGATACAGGCCCCTGTACCAGAGAGGCCTCAGCCTGGCCTTGCCATGTAGGCCCTGCCATGTGCCCACAAGCACCAGTCCCTCCCTTTGGAATAGCACACCCCCTGCACGTACATCATCAGTGTTCTGACATCTGTCATCTGACATCTGGACATGCTGGTCAAAGAATTGGCATCCTTCTTCTTGTCCTTTGCACTCTGCATCTGATCAGCAAGGTGGTACTGAATGAATGGACGTAGAGGTCTTTTCTGTGAAAAACAGACATTGCACCCGAGGGACACATGAACACAAATTAGTGCTTTCAGTACCCTCCCCCATCCACTTGATGAGTTCCTAGCCCTGAGGCCTGGGGGAATCTGGCCTCTGCCTCTGCCTCGGTCTCCCTCCCGGGTTCCCCAGGTGACACCCTGGAGGTGTCTAGTACCTTGGTGCTTCCACATTCCTTCACCAGCAAAACGTGCCGCTGCCGCCCAGGGAGGCTGGCAAACACATGGCCGCCGGCGCGGGAGCCTCCCGCCTGCCAGGACTCGTTCAAAGTATGTGTCAGTAATCCCGCTGGCCCGGCGGGGCAGGACAGGCGCTGGCTGGGAAGGCTCTAAGTAGGGCCCCATGCAACCTGGAATGGGGACCTGGGACCCCCTCCTCAGCTCAAAGAAACTGCTTGGAGTTACAAGAGTGCGTCCCCTTTCTGGAGATTGGAAGACCGGCAGAACCTCGGGGGTCTCAGGTAAGCAGGAGTCTCTCCATTTGGATGGCTCCTGGGCAGCCCCATTCCTGAGAGGAAAGACTTTTTGGGTCACTTACAAACAGGGCGGGCACGAAGTTCTATATCCTGCGTCCCAGGTATGAGGTCAGAAGTCCTGCATGGTCACCCTGAACTCTAAAGAGAGGCGTGGAGTAAGATAGTTATTCCATCTACCCTCTTCAGGAGAGATGACCTCCCCCCTCATCCTTCTCATTTCCTCTGGGCCTGGGCAGAGCCTCAGGATCCCGCCTGCCTGGATCTGACTCTGTGCTTACTGTGCCCGGCTCTGTGCCAGCAAAGGACAAGAGAAGATGGAGGGAGCATCATCTCCTGCCCCAGAAGCAGAAGCAGAAGGAGGTGGACAAGAGGCAGAAAGTCCCAGAAAGGCAGGTAGCAGGGCCACTGATATACAACACTTTTCAGGGGATGTGGCCTCAGAAGACCTGTCCAGGGGGTGTGGCTCAGCCCCACTAAGGTATGCCCCATTCCTCTCTAGGAACCTCGGGTAGAGTGAAGAACCCCATCAGTCAGACAAGGAAACCGAGACCCAGGAAGAGAAAGGATGTGACAGTAAGCAAGGGCATAATGGCACAGGAGCCCTGGGCCCACATCCAGGCCCTTCCAAATGCCACTAGCTTCAGCATCCCCGCCAAGTTCCCTCACCACAGAGTCCCTCTCTACTTGCCAGCATGCCACCATGGGGAGTGACTGCTTGCTCCTGGAGGGTCTGCACTAGCTAACGTGAAACCTCTACCCCAGCCCAAGGAGAGTAAAACTTACTTGAGACTAAACAGGAGATGGAGACCCTCAGCCAGAGGAGGCCAGTGCTAGCCCAGGCTGGGCTGGCCTGCTGCCCATCTCAGAGTCCTGAGCCAGCCTCCTTCCTCCCCTGCATGTCACAGCCAGTGTCTCTGTTGTATCCCTGGCCAGGTGCCCGGCCTTTCAACAGGAGCAAGGGAAGGAGGAGGGAGAAAAACCATTAGTGCTTGCTAGCTGCAGGCGTGGCTCACGTGGCTGTGGCCACAGGGTGAGACCGTATCCAAAATGGCATTCTGCGTGCTCTGAGTTGAAGGTGATGCCCCCTGCCTCAAAAAAAAAAAAAAAAAAAACACCAAATGGTGACTTATTAACATAATTTAAAAAATCTAACGGCATTGATGAAAATTAAGGCAAGAGAAGTCTGTGATCTGACCAACACAACAAACATTTTTATCAGCATTGTGTGCTTCCATTTTATTCAGATACATGCTTTTCATAAGGCTGAAAGGTTTATGTTCTTTTTTAAAAGGCTTTCTGTCATCTGCTAAATATCTGCATTTATTGGACTTTAAAAAAAAATTGTCGGCGTGTGTGTGAGAGAGAGACTTGTGTGCATTCATGTGTGTGAGTGTGGGCACCTGTGAGCCACAGCGCATATATGGAGATCGGAAGGCAACCCAGAATGTCAGCCCTTGCTACCCACCTTGTTTGAGACAGAGTGTCCTTTTCACTGCTGCAAACCCTAGACTGGCTGGCCCGAGAGCTTCTGGGATTCTCCTGCCTCTGCCTCCCAACTTGCTGTATGAGGGTCGGGACTGCAGATGCTTGCTACTTTTCATGGCTTTTCATGGGCTCTGGAGGTCTTAACTCAGGTCATTAAGATTGTGCAACAAGCTCTTTACCCACTGAGTTATCTCCCCCGCTTCTAGGACCTTCTGATGATGACCTTGACAGTGGCATTGGGTCTGGGATACTCAGGGGCCACTGTCTAACCCTGGCCACTTCTCACCTAACCAACACTTCTGCTGGAAAAAGTCTCTTCAGAGCTGGGATTCAAGGAAAGGCTTTTGAGGAGGACCTTAGAAGTGTAGAAGGGCATTCCAGTTGGGGAGCTCTGGTTTTTTTGTGGGTAGGGGGGTCCAGGCAATAATGTACAATGTGTCATTCAGTTGTACAGTTAAAAATTCTAGCTGCTCAGCTGGGAGGCAGACGAAAGTGGGGAACGCAGACGCCTCCTGAAAGGCTGTCCTCAACTGTGGGGTTGGTGGGGGCGGGGGGAATGGAATGAATTTTTCCTGGGCTGAATCACCAATACCAGGTGCAGAGAAATGGGTGCAGTGAGGGTGCGCCAGCCTCCCAGCTCTCCCCAGGCCTGGGCAGGGCCCTCCTGCCCTTGCTGTTCCCACTGCCCTGAGGGTCTGAACCTTACAGTGACCCAGACAGATAGGAGGACCTAGGATACAGATGGGGGGAAGGTGACTAGTTACAGGTCTCTCATCCCCAATGCTCTCCTGGACAAAAGATGGATCACAGCCTGGGACGGGACCCCAGGGTTCCCCATTAAGTTTAAATAAGGACCCTCTGTCTGTATCTGGACACTGGTGAAGGCCAGATAGAGAATTCAGTGATGCCCCAGGAACCCGGGTAGGAACTCAGGGTAGACCCCTGGGGCTTAATGAGGACCTGGGCTCATGCTGGACAAGACAATGACCACTAGATTGGCTATTCGGCCTGTGAGCAGATAGGGACCACTGGCTCATTGCCAAGGCTCAGGATCCTTTAGTCCCTGTCCCCTCCTTAATAACTGAGAGCTTCTCCTCTGACCTTGAGACATCCCCCTTATTTACTTCCACCCGATGCTTTTTGCCCTTTAAGGCGGGATCCTTATGACCTCCTGAAATCCAGGAGAGCTTATGCCCATGACTGACTTCTGGGAAAACTGGCTGGAAGGAAGTAGAAGAACAGATGTGAGGGTTGGGGAGATGGCCCAGCTATTAAAGGAACTTGCTTGCAAAGCTCAAGTTCAATTCCCCAGTATCTATGTAAAGCCAGATGTGTGCATCTGGAATTTGTTTGCAGTGGCAAGAAGCCCTGGCACGCCCATTCTCATTCTCTGTCTCTCTCTACTTAAACATAAATATTTAACTTTTTAAAAAAAAAAAAGAAAGGAAGGAAGAAAGAAAGAAAGAAAGAAAGAAAGGAAGGAAGGAAGGAAGGAAGAAAGGAAGGAAGAAAGAAAGAAAGAGGAGTGCAGATGGCAAAGGTGCCCCTGCCCTTACTGTTCTGGTCACCCCCAGGCAGAGTCCAGACTTCATGTTGACCCAGACAGGAGGATTTGGGGCACAGATGGAGAGTGGCTGATTAGAGAGACTCTCATCCCCAACACTTACCTGAGTTGTGGCTGTTGAAAGTCATGTATGAGCCGGGTGTGGTGGCACACGCCTTTAATACCAGCACTCAGGAGGCAGAGATAGGAGGATCACCATGAGTTCGAGGCCACCCTGAGACTACATAGTTAATTCCAGGTCATCCTGGGCTAGAGTGAGACCCTACCTCGAAAAAACAAACAACAACAAGACAAAACAAAACAAAATAAGTCGTGTATGCATTTAGTCTACACCCTGGCATAGAGACCCCACCTCCACGAAGTCATGAGCTTGTTCTCCTTCCTAGAACTCAATGGGTTTTGACTCCTCATAAGTATTTAACCTCTGCTTTCCTTTTGGATTTTCTCTTTTTTTTTGGTGGTGGTGGTGGGGGGGTGACGTTAAAGGTAGGGTCTTTCTCTAGCCCAGGCTGATCTGGAATTCATTATGTGGCTCCAGGGTGGCCTTCAACTTACAGCGATTCTCCTATCCCAGCCTCCCGTGTGCTTGGATTGAAGCCCCGGGCCACCACTCCCATCGTTTCTTCCTTTTGGAGTTTCTTGATGATAAGTACAGACCTCTGAACAGACTTAGTAGTTAGGTTTTACCTGGTTTCCTCTCTTGCTGGCATTAAGAAACAGTAAGCCAGGACTAGAGAAGGCAAACACACTCTGCATTTGGACTCCAGCCGTAGAAGGTTCCTTACCTCTTGAGCATCTTTGGAGTTTTGAAACATCTGAGCTGGAAGCAGCCTCAGAACTCAGTGGCTCTTAAATACCAGTGTAAGCTCCTGACTCTGGGACCACTCTGGAGGACCCTACTCCAAGAGTCTCAAAGGGCAGACCTGCAAGTCCTGGGGGGGGTGAGACAAGACCTAATGGTTGAGGCCACCACCCTTGTCTCCCTTGGTGATTGTCCCTTGATGGAAACGGCACTATAAGGGAGGCAGACCACCCTTGAATGTTCTGTGTCCTTGGTGATGTGGCAGCTGCTTGATGCATGTCACTTACATTGGACTTTCTCATAAAGTTTATTTTGCATGGACTGGGGATTTCTACATTTTTTTATATTTTATTTTTATTTATTTGAGAGAGAGAGAGGAAAGGAAGCAGAGAGAGAAAGGGTACAACAGGACCCCCACCTACTGCAAACAAACTCCAGATGCATGTGCCACCTTGTGCATCTGGCTTACATGGGTCCTTGGGAATTGAACCTGGGTCCTTTGGCTTCGCAGGCAAATGCCTTAACCATTAAGCCATCTCTCCAGCCCAGGCTTACTACATTTTTTAAGAGCATCCTAGCATATTGGAAAAAGTGTGCCCCTGGAGGCCAACATTCTGGAACCCCTGTTTCTCCACTCTCCAAGCTTTGGCTTCCTGTCTCTGGTGGCCCCAGGTCACATGGGTTGTATGGTTGGAAAGTGTCAAATATGGGGCCTGCGAAGTCCTAGGCAAACTGGAGCAGGGTAGGTTAGAAATGAGCTGGCCAGTAGCCTATGGTAGGGTCATTGTTGGGGAGGACCAGCTGAAGGAACAAATATAGCTCAAAAAGACTCCCTGTGAAAAGAAAGGTACCTTGGGGGCTGGGGAGATGGCTCAATGGGTAAAGCACTTGCCATGCAAGCATGAAGAACTGAGTTGGGATCCCCAGCACCCATGTAAGATGCTGGGCACGATGGTACGTGCCTTTAATCCCAGTGCGGGGGAGGTGGGTTCCTAAGGCTTTCTGGCTAGCTAGTATAGCTCCAGGTTCAGTGAGAGACCCTTTCTCAAAAACATACGGTGAAGAGCCAGGTGTGGTGGTGCATACCTTTAATCCCAGCATTTGGGAGGCAGAGGAAGAGAGATCGCTGTGAGTTCAAGGCCAGCCTGGAGCTACAGACTGAGTTCCAAGTCAGCCTGGGCTAGAGTGAGACCCTATCTAAAAAAAAATAATTTAAAAAAAGTAAATAAGGTGAAGAATGTCTAAGAAATACATGACATGAACCTCTACCTCCACATGCACTCACACACACATTCACCCACACGCATAGAACATGCATATGCACATGTGTGCGTACCACACACACATGCCAGCAACAAAAAGAGGGCTGAGATGTAGCAGGATGGAGTAGCTATTCTCGGGCCAAGGAAAGAGATGTTAATGGCTTGTGTCTTTATGTTATTTTATTTTTATTTATTTATTTGTGAGGAAAGAAAGAATGTGTGTGCCAGGACCTCCTGCCACGATAAACAAACTCCAGATGCATGTGCCACTTTGTGTACCTGGCTCTGCGTGGGTTTGGGGGAACTGAACACAAGATTGTCAGGCTTTGTAAGCAAGTGCCTTTAGCTGCTGAACTATCTCCCCAGCCTTGGCTTCTATCGTTAGAACTTGCACTCCAAGGTGCCCGAGGAAGTGGCGCCTCTCAGAGATGCTTTTTATCATTTGCTGGGGACCTAAGAAACTCAGAAAGTGACTTCAAGAAAAGCTGGAAACATGCAGTCTGGGGGGAAAAGATAAGGATATGACAAGCCCATTGGTTTCTGTCATCGTGGGAGAGATGCCAATGAACATATGGCACTCTTGCCATTCCCAGGTGTTAGACTGTGGAAGAAGCTGCCTCCAACCCCATTGGCACTGTCAAGGGTCAGATTGTACAGTTGTAGGACTGAGTCCCCAAGGACCAGTAGCCAGTTCGGCTCCTGAGGTCCCTCCTCAGAGCCAGGAGCTCTGAGACAAATCTTATGCTTCTAACCTGACTTCTGAAAGCACGCATGTGATTAGACAACTAGAATGTCAGACCTTAATTTATGTCTACAAAATCCTGGTGGGGAGTCTTATGGATAGTTCTGAATCTCAGGAGAATTTGGGGTGCTGCCAGAGTCTGGGCTCAGAGAAGTTACATGGTTAGGGAGCTGTCTTCTATGCTGGTGAGCAGCCACCTCCTTCTGGGTACAGAGTGGCCCAGCTATCCAGAGTACAGTAGGACAGCCCAGGTGGACATGAGGCTTAGGAAGTAGATCTATGTCCTCAACCCTTGTCACACGCCCGCAAATGCTCCAGGGGTGCTTCTGGGTACAAAGAAGCGGAATGCTGCCACCCCACCGTTCCGAAATGGGACAAGAAAACGAAACTCGCATTCCCACCACTGCCAACTGCTGGCACCTTGCCTTGAACTACAAATGCACGTGACACGCTGCTGTTGAATCTGTGGTTTCTGACGTCATCACGGAGAGCAAAAGACAGATACTTTCATCATGGGTGACAGCTGGTCCAGAGATTACAACTGCTGTCACTGTTGGAAGTCAAGGAGGAGTTTCGCCATGCACTGGCATTAATAAAGGGGCTGGATCCCTTGAAATCACGAGTTGCTCTCCTTCCCTTAACTCAGTCAGTTGGGTTCGTGGTAGCTACATTTTTTTTTGTTGTTGTTGTTGTTGTTTTGTTTTGCAAGGTAGGGTCTCACTCTGGTCCAGGCTGACCTGGAATTCACTATGTAATCTCAGGGTGGCCTCGAACTCTTGGCGATCCTCCTACCTCTGCCTTCCGAGTGCTGGGATTAAAGGCGTGCGCCACCACGCCCGGCTTGGTAGCTGCATTTTTGTCTCTACTTTCCTTCTGGACTGCGTCTCAAGGGTTCCAAACGGACTTAGTACTTGTGTTTTACCCATTTTGCCTTCTTGTTGGCATTAAGAAACAGTAAACCCTTCACGATGGCATGTGCCTATGATTCTAGCACCCAGGAGGCTGAGGCAAGAGGAACACGATTCTAGCACCCAGGAGGCTGAGGCAAGAGGAACACAAGCTCGAGGCCAACCTAGGTTACATGGAGAGACCCTGTAAGCTTAGTGGTTAGAGTGTTCATCTGCCAGGGACAAGCCCCTGCATTCAATCCCCAGTATTATAGAGAGAAAGACAGAGAGAGAGAGAGAGAGACAGAAACAGACTAGTAGAGCAGCTACTAGAGAGGAACTTCACTGTCATTACTGTATCAATTTATCTGGTTCCTTCTAACTGTATTTATTCTCCACTTTGTCCCTTCTGGATAACACGGTCCAGAGAATTCTGAATGCACCTGGTTTCTTGTGCTCATTAAGCGACCCTGAGCTGTCAGCTCACTATAATTCTCTGTCTGTTTGGGTGGCTTTCTTGTGCGCCTGGTCTTCAGTATGCTTGATGGAGGCTAGAACAGAGAGTGCCCCAAGTTCCTGGGGCATCCCCTCTGTGCTCACATCTTACAGAACTACAACACATTTGTGAAAACCAGACTGTCTGGGCCTGGAGCAATGGTCCAGGGGTTAAAGGCTCTTGCAAAGCCTGCTGGCTCAGGTTAAATTCCCCAGCCACCCACATAAAGCAGGGCAGGCATTCAATTGGAGTAGCAAGAGATTCTGGTTCACCTGTAAACACACACAAGTAAATAAACATTTTTTAAAATATATTTTATTTATTTATTTATTTATTTGAGAGAGAAGGGGGGCGTGGGGAGAGAATGGGCATGCCAGGCTTCCAGCCACTGCAAACGAACTCCAAATGCATGTACCCCCTTGTGCATCAAACTTACATGGGTCCTGGAGAATTGGACCGGGATCCTTTGGCTTTGCAGGCAAATGCCTTAACCACTAAGCCATCTCTCCAGCCCAATAAATAATTTTTTAAGAAAAGAAAAAGAAAGGCTGGAGAGACAGCTCAGCAGTTAAGGCTCATGCTTGCAAAACCTAACCACCAGAGTTCAATTCCCCAGTACCCATGTAAAGTGAAGCCAGCCGGGCATGGTGGCACACACCTTTAATCCCAGCACTCGAGAGGCAGAGGTAGGAGGATCGCCATGAGTTCGAGGCCACCCTGAGACTACATAGTGAATTCCAGGTCAGCCTGAGCTAGAGTAAGACCCTACCTTGAGAAACCAAAATAAATAAATAAATAAATAATAAGTAAAATAAAGCCAGATTCACAAAGTGGCACATGCATTTGAAATTTGTTTGCCGTAGCAAGAGGCCCTGACACCCCCATTCTGCCTGACTGTCTCTCTCTTTCTCTCTCTCTCTCTCTCTCTCTCTCTCCATATATATCAGTCTCTCTCTGCTTGCAAATAAATTAATAATAATATTCAAGAAAGAAAAAAGTCCTGGGCATGATGTTGCATGCCTTTAATCCCAGCATTCAGGAGGCTGAGGTAGGAAGATCGCTGTGAGTTTGAGGCCAGCCTGAGACTACATAGTGAATTCCTGGTCAGTTTGGACTGCAGTGACAACCTACCTTGAAAATCCAAAAAATATAAAATTAAAAATTTTTTTAAAAAGAAAGGAAAAGAAAACCAAGTGCCACACTGGTGTACCGTCCCCTGTCCAATGCAGATGACTCTGGTTTCATGTGTTTCATGAGGATGTATGTGTTCTGAGAACGGGACCACAGGGAGACATCCATTGGCGGGTGGACTTGGTACTCCTTGGCACAGTACTTTCCAGTTGACAAAACTCCTCCTGCCCTGTGCCACCATCCTCTGACAGGGCCTCCATGCCTGGACCTTCTTGGTGTCCTAGATCTCTGGGAAGGAGAAGTGGCCCAGGCAGCAATTAAGGGACTTAAGGGGTCCTCGGGTTCAGAGAAGTTCGGAAGAGGTTCCTCTCCAACCCTCCAAATCCATGAGGCCTAGCAGGAGAGATCCAGCCGGGGTTGTAGAGGCCAGCTGGAGCTGCAGGCATTGGGGCCTCCTGGCTAGGGGAGGTGGCGAGCAGGGGCCTGCCCAGAGGAGGGAGGGTGAGCAGGCTGACTCAGCACCCCCAGAGGAAGGGGGCTGGGGAACTGCTGTGTACCTGGGAAGTCCCCTCTCTGCCTTCCCTGGGGGCCTCTCTTTCCCTCACCTGGTGAGCCGGGAAGGGAGCTGAGATTTCCAGCTTGGAGATGTCTGCGTAGCTGCACAGTTGTGGGGCTTAGCAGCACTTTTGGTAGCATAGCTTCGTGACCCCACCATCACCAGCCCTGAGTGATTCCTGGCCTCTGTCATCTAATGGAGGAGACCACCTGCTCTTTGGAACTGGCCACTGGCCTCAGGAAGTTCCTGCTATGAAGACGGTAAAAGACCAAGTTTTCCTTTTTCTTTTTTTGAAGTAGGGTTTTGCTGTAACCCAGCCTAACCTGGAATTCACTATGTAGTCTCAGGCTGTCCTTGAACTCACAGCGATACTCCTATCTCTACCTCCTGAGTACGGGTATTAAAGGCGTGCAGCACCACACCTGGCAAAGTTTGTTTTTTTCTCTCTCTATATATAAGAGAACTTCTTTGTTTTCCATTCCTTCCAATTCTCCTAGTTAAACCACCCTTTAATAGATGTATAGACAGATGAGCTATGAGCAACTGAAGAGAAAATGAACAGGCTCTGGGGCCTCATGAACTGACCATTTTTTAAAATTTTATTTTTATTTATTAGAGAGAGAGAGAGAGAGAGAGGCAGATAGAGAGAGAGTGATAGAAGAGTGCCAGGGCCTTTGGCTTCTGCAAACAAACTCTAGATGCATGTGCCCCCTTGTACATCTGGCTTATGTGATCCTGGGGAATCGAACCTGGGTTCTTTGGCTTTGCAAGCAAGCACTTTAGCAGCTAAGCCATCTCTCCAACGCCCTCTTTTTAAAAATATTTTATTTATTTATTTGAAAGTAGAGAGACAGAGAGAGAATGGGTATACCAGATCCACCAGCTGCTGCAAACGGATTCCAGATGCATGTGCCACTTTGTGTATCTGGCTTTACATGGGTACTGGGGAATCTAACTTGGGTCCTTAGGCTTTGCAGGCAAGCACCTTAACCACTGAGCCTGAAGCTGACCCATATGCCACAGCATCTCTTCTGTCTATGGTCTGCCCTGTGTTCTGGTCACTCACAAGCCCCTCTCTTGGCTTCCTGTCCTTGAGACTCTCAATTCATGACTAAGGTGTCAACTGGATCCCTTGGGCTTCCAGGGCAGAGCCTATGAGGAAAGGTACTTCATGAGTCCCAAGCTCCATCTCTAGGCCCCAGGTTTCCAGGAGGAGGGAGGTCAGCAGCCTGGACCCAAGCTGTGTGGTCAGTGGGTGGGGGGTGTGGTAAGGACACTTTTGAAGAGAAGCGCTACTGTGGCCAAGGAAAGATTGTACTCCTTCTTTTCCATAGGTGGGAGGGTTTGTGGGTGACAATGGGTGGTGGGGTCTGAGGGAGGGCTGGGCAATGGAGGAAAGAAAGCTGGGGCTATCCTGGATCCTCATAATAGTAAGAAAGCAGGTAGGCCCAAGGAATAATTCCTGGGAACTTTTGGAATTTTTTGGTGTGTATGTGTGTGGGGGGGGGGGTTGTTGTTATTGAGGCAGAGTTTCACTGTAGCCCAGGCTGACCTGGAACTCACTCTGTAACCCAGGCTGACCTCGAACTCATGTCATGATGATCCTACTACCTCAGCCTACAGGCATGAGCCACCATGCCTGGCTGACTTCTGGTTTTTAGGCTGTCAGCTGAGAATAACAGAAGGTATAAAGGAATAGCCATGGCTTCCCTCCTGGTCCATTCTCTCTTTCTGTGCCCTGGACACCAGCCCCATTCTCTCTATGACCCTCCAGGATAAGGGACACTGAGCCCAGTCTACTATCCACTGTGTCTGGGTTCTTGAACCAGGACCCTGGATGGAAAGTTCTCTTTCATACTGCCATGTGTCTGCTTTGGCCATACTCAGAGGCATTCCACACGACCTGTTCAGGGTCAGCATGAGCACACAGGGGACCTCAGTAGTCTGTACCCAGAGAAAGCAGTGCAAGCTGTTTCCTACTGAATTCAGAGAAGGAGCAACCTGCCAGCCAGACCAAACACGGAGGGCAGAGACCTGGAGAGGGAAGACCTCGCAGCTACATGGAGCAGAAAAGGCCTCCAACTCAAAGCCAGCATTCCTATTAACACTAGAGCTTGTCAACATGAGCAGAAACACACAGCCCACGCTCCACCCCCCCCCCCCAAAGTGCATGTATGAAGGAGCAAAGAGGCAAGCTCTCCCTGCTGTGGTGTGCACAGGGCTACAGGTTGCACTTAGAGAGTGTCCCGGCATGTGGCACCAAGCCTCTGTTTGCTGGGTGACGAAGAGAAAGTCCAGTTGGAGGAGGAACAGTGACTCCCCCCACCCCACGGATGGATGTGTTGCAGACCTAGAAACTGTGAGACAGGGCCAGAGGCCAATGGAGTGGACGCTTCAACAGTCAGCTATGGCTGTGAGAGACTCTTGTTTCTCCCACCCTATACCAAACCCCCAAAAGACTTGGCCAGTCTTTCTTTTAAACTGAGGCTCAAAAAGTGTGGTGGATAATGCCTGTAACCCCAATACTAGGCAGGTTGAAACAAAAATATCACAAGTTTCAATCTGGGCTACATAGTCAGTTCCAGTCCAGCCTTAGCTACATACTCAGAGCTTGTTTCAAAACAAAACAAAACAAAGCAAAACAAACAAACAAAAAAAACAGGTCTGGGGGCTGGAGGGATTGCTTAGTGGTTCAGGTGCTGGCTTGCAAAGCCAGATGCACAGGTGGCACATGCTTCAGGAGTTCTTTTGTAGTAGTTGAGGGCCCTGGAACACCCATTCTCTCTCTATCTATCTTCCTCTTTCTTTCTCTCTCAAATATAAATAAAAATAAAACATATATATATATATATAGGTCTGAGCCAGGTGTGGTGGTGCACACCTTTAATCCCAGCACTCAGGAGGCAGAGGTAGGAGGATTGCTGTGAGTTCGAAGCCACCCTGAGACTACATAGTGAATTCCAGGTCAGCTGATAAGAGTTCTCGCCTAGCACATGTGAAACCCTGGTTCATTTCTTAGCACCTCATCAACTAGGCGTGGTGATACATGCCTGTGATCTCAGCATGCAGACAGAGAATCAGAAGTTCAAGATCATCCTCAGCTACATAGTAAGTTCTAGGCCAGCCTGGGCTACCTGAGATACTGCCTCTCCCCTCTGTCAACAAAAAGAACAGAACAGAACAGAAAAGAAAAGAAAAGAAAAGAAAAGAAGAAAGAGAGAGAGAAAAATGTTTTGGAAAAATAATTGTGCATGTACTGGGAAGTACACTTTCTTTCTATGTTATTTGAATATAACAACTATTTACAAAGTCCTTACATTGTAATTTCTCTAGAGATGATAAAAAGTGTATGGGAGAGTGTGAAATATATGCAAGTGTCATGCTGTTTTTCACTCCAGGGACTTGAGTACCTCCAGATCTCGGTATGCAACATGAAGTTCCCTCAGCAGCCATCCCCCAAAGACCCATGTTCTTGGCTCTAATCTCTGCAATCTCCAAATGTCTTCGGGGCCACCACCTCATTCCCAGGGCAAGAGACGTTCCTACATTTATGCAGAGCAGAAACACTGGGCCAGCCATCGCATGCTGTGAATCATGGTGGCTGGGGTTTGGTTTGGAACTGTGTCCTGGGCACATGGTCAAGGGCGTGTCCTGGCCTAAGCAATACTTGGCCCAGTGCATGCCCCCAAAGTAAAGGGTCCACCTGCCCCTCAGAGCCTCCATTAACCTCCTCATCTTCCTGCCAGGTCCTTGGCCGTGGGGCCTCAGTACTCCTCCCTGAGCACGCAGCCCATCCTCTGCGCCAGCATCCCAGGACTGGTGCCCAAGCAGCTGCGCTTCTGCAGGAACTACGTGGAGATAATGCCCAGTGTGGCGGAGGGCGTCAAGGCCGGCATCCAGGAGTGCCAGCACCAGTTCCGCGGCCGCCGCTGGAACTGCACCACTGTCAGCAACAGCCCGGCCATCTTTGGCCCCGTGTTGGACAAAGGTACCATGGGTGGTCAGGGTGCATCTCTAAGCTCAGGCATCGAAGAGGCTCTTAGGATTCCCATGGGAGACACACACACACACAGACACACACACACACACACACAGTGTATTTGGCTGAGCCTCCTCCTTTCTCATCTCTAGGCCTGGGGGTGGGGAAAAGACACAAGAAAACCAGAAAACCACAAAGCAGAAAAGGCTTGGGAGCCTGGGGGAGACAGTGTGCAGAGCCAGCAGGGTGCTGGGCCTGTGGGTTGATTTGGAAAAGGAGAAGAGGTGGGAGGGCTAGGTGTTGGTTACCTGCTGGCAAAGAGCAAATTATTCTAAAGTGTAGTGGTTAAAGCAATAATTACTGAGCCGTGACCTCCTGCTGCCGCAGGTCAGGGGCCAGGCTGGCTCCGTTCCTCAGTGCGTCCTGTCTGAGCTTCCTGTGAGGCCAGCTCAGTGCCACACATCATGGAGAACCCCACGAGAGGCAGGAGCTCTTGTCCATGGTACCTAGAACCCCGGGGCAGAGACAAAGGGGAGACCGAGAGAGGCAGAGACAAAGACAGACAAGAGAGAACAAAAAAAGCGAGAGACAGAAATCAAAGCAGAGATAGAGAAATAAACAAAGATAAGGAGAGACAGAGAGACAAAGAGAAAGAGAGAGGGGTGAAGAGAGACAGGAAGGGACAGAGGGAGAGAGAACCACACAAAATTAAAGCTTTCATGCCTTTTAAAAAAAACTGAGGAGAAAAATCATATAATTTAAATCATTTTAAAGCATACAATTCTGGCACACCTAGCACCTCCACAGAAATGTGCTACCATTACCTCTAATTACAAAATATTTTCATCATCTCTAAAGGAAACCTCGAACCCATTAAGCAGTCTCTCCCAAGTTCTTTCTCCTCCTCCAAACCCTGCACCCTATCTGCTTCCTATCGCTGAGATTTTCCCATTCTGGACACTTTCTCTGTGTGTTACACAACATGTGGCCCTTTGCAGCCAGCTCTGCGCTTTCACTGAACATGGTCATCTCAAGATTCATCTGTGTAATGGCCTTTTAGTGCCTGCTTTCTTTCCTTCCTTCTTTCTTTCTTTCCTGCTTTCTTTCTTTCTTTCTTTTGTTCATTCTTTCTTTCTTTTTTGAGGTAGAATTTTACTCTAGTCCAGGCTGACCTGGAACTGACTTTGTAGCCCAGGCTGTCCTTGAACTCATGGTGATCCTCCTACATCTGCCTCCCGAGTGCTGGGATTAAAGGCGTGCACCACCACGCCTGTCCAGGGCTTCATTTCTTTTAATGGTTAAATACTATGCCATTTCATGTGGGATGTGTGTGTGTGTTCCTCAGCATTTTATATGTTAAAAACGATGTCACCTGTGAATTATTTTAAATTGGCATGTTTTAATTGTACATAGTACTCAGTTTTATAAGGACATTTTCATGCGAGGATATAACATTCTTCAACCTATTCCATTGCCCAGGACATCGGTGCCATATGGAGCGGAATCGTGAGGGAAAGTTAGAAGCTTTTGCCTTTTGCCAGTGTGTGTGATGTCAGCTGGGAGTTTCTTAAATGTGCTCTTCATCATGTGGTCCCAGGCATTTGTATATTTGACTTTCACTAATTTTGAAATATTGAGGGCTGGAGAGGTGACTTATTGGTTAAGGTGCTTGCCTGCAAAGACAAAGGACCCAGGTTCAACTACCAAGTTTCCATGTAAAGCCAGAGGTACAAGGTGACACATGCATCTGGAGTTCATTTGCAGTGGTTGGAGCCTGAGGCACAAGGTAGCACATG